>QANT01008515.1:0-17177 GCA_003254885.1 Purshia tridentata
TATATATATATATATAAAGCCCCTTCAAGTGTGGGATCCCATATTTATGGGATTCCTCATAGGGACCTATTCCATAGGGTATTTAAACAATCCAAAACCGTCTATTTTTTAAGTCTATATTCAAAGATCATCCTTGCAAAAATTAAGCAAATCGGAAACCTTTAAGCTATCAAACTTTGATCAAACAAATAGACGAACAAAATATTTCTATAAACACTAGAAATTGTGATCATTTAGTCAACAACCAAATGGTCTCCAATTAATTTAATTTTTTGCAAGCACGTTCCTTCAATGGAGACCAAAAAAGACTGTTCCGATTATCTAAATACAATGCGTAGTGGGCCCATGAGAGATCCCGCATTTAGGCTTAAATGTGGGATCCCACATTGGAATATATATATATATATATATATATGTAATTTATTTTTATTCTAAATATTGCATTGGGAAGGGAGGACATGGAAGCATTTTCAAAGCAAATTTGTCATTCACCAACATATTTGCAGTGAAGAAACTCCATTAGCTATGCAACAATGAGAAGAATTTTCAAAAAGGAATCCTTGAATGAAATAAGGACACTAACAGAGATACGACATCGAAACAATGTGAAGCTTTATGGTTTTTTTTCCCATAAATGACACTCATTTTTGGTGTATGAGTATCTAGAAAAGGGTAGCTTGGCCAAAATATTAAGTAAAGATGATGAAGCTAAAGAATTGGGGTGGAGTAAAAGAGCGAATATTGTGAAAGGTGTAGCACATCGCTTGTGTTACATGCACCACGATTGCTTGCCACCAATTGTGCATTGAGACATATCAAGTAAGAACATTTTGGTGGATTCTGAATATGAGGGTTGTGTTTCAGACTTTGATACCGCTAAGTTTTTGAACCTAGACTCAACTAATTAGACTGCCATTGTAGGCACTTATGAATATATGGCACCAGGTAAATTGTGGTTTTATGTTTTTTTACAGTACTATATATATATACATATCTATATTTAACACATTTTATGCTTTTCTTTTTATGCCAATATTTCATGGTTATGATGAGATTCATTAAGGATAAACTTGTTTCGCCTCTAATTAATATACTATAGCATGAGTCGATTAATTTCTTTAAACTTCCATCGAATAGTTATACCTTTATATTAACATGGCACTGCTATGAGGTTTTTGTCTAAGCAGAGCTTGCATATACAATGGAAGTGACTAAGAAATGCGATGTGTATAGCTTTGGAGTAGTAACATTTGAAATAATTTTGGGAAGGCATCTAGGAGATCTTCTCTCATCTTCAGCATCAAGATCGTCATCGTCATTATCCTCGTTATCTTCATCTGCATTACCAGCTCATCAAATCCCAATTGTGGAGTTTTTGGACCAACACATTTCCCCTCCTACACATCAAGAAGTAGGAGAAGTGCTCTCTCTTGTGAAGACAGCATTTGCCTGCTTGAATGCCAGTCTGCAATCCCATCCAACAATGAAACAAGTTTCTCAACACTTCTCAGCTCAAAGGTTGCATTTGTCAAAGCCATTGCGTATGATAACATTTGTTGAATTGCTAGCTCTCCATGGTTTGACTACCTGAGGAATGTTCTTCCTTCCTATACATATTTTACTTTGTGCGACTCTTCTTCATAGAAGGAAGGTTCTTCTTAGATGTTTCCTTATTGTAATCTATTTCATGCACTTGTGTGCTATGGCTCTTGTATAATAAATGCAGAATGCCTCAATGATGAAAAGTTTTATTTTTCCTTGTGAGAAATTTAAGACTATAAAACAATGCATTTTTTGTATAATGGTCATGATATATTTTATATATAATGCATTCTAATTAATATGACTATATGTTATATGCAAAACGACACAGCCATATATATAGAAACCAAGGGTCATAAACTCATATACAAGACAGTACTCAAATACAACACATGCATTCACGGTTTCAATTTTCTTAAAAAGAGAGAGAAATAAAAAGTGAAAGCGACGATGTCAACACAGTACTCTGAATTTGGTTGCAAATGTTAAGACCCCCATGTTTCTTCTAAATTGCATTTTGTACAGGCTTGGTTGCCAATATTTATCAATGCCGCCTCAAACAAGAAGTTAACCTCAATCCTAGACACCAAATATAGCCTACGTTATTTAGTTATAGAAGAATTTCATGAGAAGAGTTGGTAGCTATAAAACGTTTCTCTCCGAACACCCAAATTCTCTGGACACCCAATTCTTTACTTTCGTTTAATATGAAATTAAGCTTTTGTTATTGTTGTAAATAAGAATAATTTAATTACAGGAAATTGTTTGCTACATACAGGGTCAGGTTGGGAAGTTGTCAGGTTAGGAAGTTTGGAAAGATAAAGATAAAACTATTTACAAATGGAGAACTGGTTCGGTTGCAAGAAAAATAATTGTGAGATCATTTCTTAGATAAACTAACAGTATGTGACAAAAGAAGGACATATACCATTTCTATACATACATGTATATCCAGCATACCCTTTGCTTCTATACTACTACTTTTACATACATTTAGATTAAGATCTACAATGTTCCAACACTATCTGTCATCTTATATCCTGATTTTCTTGCCTAGGGGGTTCAGGATAAACTTGTCCTTGGTCTCTCACATCTCTGAACATAGAAAGAAAAGAGTTGAGGCCTTCAGAGGAAGCCCCTCCTAAGATCCATAGTAAAAGCGAACTGAATGAATTCATACCGCCAGCGTTGGGACCATTCTCTGCTTGACTCAAGTCAGCCTGGCCGGGAACCTGAAGAGGGTTTCCCACCCCGTCTGGGTTGTCATTAGCTGACTGCTCTTGTTGCCCAGGAACTTCAGCACCATTTGAAGGCACCACTGGATTGGATCCCGATCTCTGCCCAGGTCCAGAGGTCAAGTCAGAATTAACTAGGCCGGGATTTCTTGTGTTCAATCTTGTGATATGTAAAGTTGAGGCAAGGAACGTTGAGGAAGTAATGTGAAAATCTGGGTGTTGCTGGAGCTGTGTTCGTCGATTTTGAATAAACCTTTGTAGAGTTGGTACCTGCAAGGAGTGTGCCAAGATTATAACTGATCAAAAATTATTTCATTACCGTAAATAACAGATCCCTACAATAACATAAAAACCAGACTCGACTGTGCCAGAAATGATCTTATTTTGGAGCAGTGCCAAGCCATGCACTTACACACCAACCCTAGGCTCTATTCGAAGGTCTCAACCAATTGGGCTTTAATTCAAAGCCCTCAACTATTTATTCTAAAGGTCCATCATAGGGCTCCCGTAAAAATAGGCCAATAGTGATACCAAAAAGGGTATGGTCATTTCAACGGTAGAAGTTTTATGGAGGTAGTCTCCAGCATAAAATATCAAGCAATGAAGGACTTCCCCTAGTAAAACACAAAAGGGTTTTATAGTTTTTCCCAGACTCAAAGATGATGAACCTCTTAATTTCCCATCATCAAAATTTTTCCGAGAAATAAATTTCCTAAAAGCAGATGGAGCCTAATACTGTGCAATCCACATCATTTATAGCTCTTTCAGATTTTAGTGTCAAAATTTACTTTATATAAGGAGCGCGTCTCAATTCTTATCCATTTTTTTTTTTAAACCGATCTTTATAGACCTTTTAAATATAAAAATATCTATTTAGACCTTTTTCCCTTTTTTCCTTTTGTAGCTGCACTTCTATATAATTTTACAGTGGGAAGTATGTTCCAAAAAAGAAGATGCATTTACTTATTGCCGATTTGACATGTGAAACAGGTTAAAACACCACATAAAAATAAAATAAAAAAACCTAATAACTGCCACTGTATAGGTAGACAGAAGATGCAGGAGTAATGCCTGTGAAGTATAGCACACCAAGGACTGCACATTATCTAACCATTACAGTTTACTCATTCTTCATCAATAACTCAGCTAGAGCACTATTTAGCTGCAACTTTCTTACCATAAGCATCGCACTAGACAAAATGCCATAAAATATAGATTTTCAGATCTACACAACGCAAAAGACAAAACAATTGACATAACAAGGGTTACCTCAAAACGGTTCCAGAAGTATAGAATGAGATGCTGCATAAATGCTGCAGCTGTAGAAAGGGCCAAATAAGAAAAACCTGCAACATTTTTTATGGTAGGATTTTTAGCACAAAATAAACAGTTTCCACCTAGCAATAAAGTAAGAAGTAATGAGGGCGTACCATAAGCATAAGAAAAGAAATAAATGTGGAAAACCAGAAAGTAGATCAAAAAGAAGCGGGGAAAGAACTTCATTGATATAGGTGTGCGGACACTGCAAGAAACACAAGCAAATGAGAAGAGCATGACACACAAACTTGAAATGTGGCAGAAGTAGGCTATGCCCAGTGCTGAGGAAATTTGCCTCTCATTGTTATAACAAGTGCATAGATCCAGTGGTAGAGAGCAAGGCCAGAATTCGGACCCTCCCCTCCTCCAGGCATTCCTTGTACGGCAAAAAGAAAACAAGTGCATAGATCTATGCGGGCCATAATCCGTGCCAAGATCCTGTGTTGTTACAATCAACCAGCCCACTCACAGCATCAAAGCTGTTGATTGAAACAACCTATTGCAGAGATCACAGCACTGGACATTGGTTTTCCTACTAGGTCAGTCAATCGCAACCTAACCCAGTCTCAGAACCATTCAATACTGGCTTTCAGGTATATTCCAACCATTTTAGTTCCTGAGCTACCAGCCTAAACCCTGCAGCCTACACACCTTGACATGCAATTTAGCCATTATGTGTATAAGGAATGGCAGACCCAATCATTTGCTAAAAATTAAAAATAAGAGAGAGAGAGAGAGAGACCTGATTAGCGTAAATAGTTCACTCAGCCAGACAAGTATTAGGACCATAAAAGCCAACAGTTGATCATCATAGAACTCGAACAGAAAAAATAATATACCGATCATAATCTGCAGAACCCAAAATTATTTTGGCATGAAAATTTTGGAAATCAAAAATTATATCATATGGAAGTAAACAGAAACGATTATATAAAGATGGTGAACCAAGAAGATGTATTCTTACCGGCACAAAGACAAGTGATTCAATTACATGCACAAAAATCAACTGAAACGTTGGAAGCTGATGACGAGCATGGTGTTGAAGCTGCACTGCAATAATTTGACAAAAATAAGCACCCATGTATAAAGGCAGGATATGAGGAGGAATGGCGCACTGAGGAACCCAAATAATTATGCTGCCACCTCACTCCATTCATAACCAATGATAAATTCATCAATCCAAGAATAAATAAAAAATAAATAAAAGAGATAATAATGTTTTGGATGAACCAAACCTAAAATTCAATAGTTCCACAAGAAATATATACTATTTATGAATTTAGGATGATCATCTCATGCATTATTTGATTGGCTTAAGGACTGAACAAGAGAGTGATGGATGCATGTACTGAGTGGTGGTAGCACCATGCTTTATCTAGAATACACAAAAAAATAACACAAACCTGTGAACTTCAGCATGCGGGTCTGTGTCTCTCTCAATGTGAATGACACAGACATAGTGGTTGTAAAGAACACAAACAGTGACATCATAAGCACGCCACACTTTGTCACAAGATAGTCTGCATGGAGACCAAATGAAACCAGAATTCTTCTGAGCAAAAATTATATATAATTGAAAAAGATTAGAATAAGTGTTAAAATCCTTTGTTCATAAATACCTAATTTATTAGTTACGGACCTTAGTAATTATTTTCAGTCAAGACTACATCTTTGTTTGTATAAGGCCTTTGGTTAATTTTTTTTAATTTTTCATGAGAAACTGAACTTTTATTAAACATAAGAAAATAACAAAGAAGTGAACAAGGAGTCCACAGCAGAAGGTCCTTGGTTAATTGCTTTTGTAAAATTATTCTGCATAACATTTTATACTCCTAATCTTTATGGGGAAAATGTGACTTTTAAAAAAAATTTGTAAAAGTAAAACTAGAAGTATCAAACTTTAAAATATCAGAACTGACATGTACACCTTTTATAAAATGTCATTTTGGAAAGCATTAGTCGAGATATATGAGACAAGACCCATAACCAATATTAAAATAAATAAAGAAATTACTTTATCTATCCCACAGCTATATTAATCAAACCATCGAAACTCCTAAAACCCAGTCACAACACAGAAATAATCTTTCCTTTCTCTACCATCTCATTTCTACAGAACCCAAACCTAGATTGCAAGCAATCTAGTCAAAGATAGATGAATATAAAAAATGTATTGCTGTAATGTTCTCACAGTTTCATTACACCAAAATAAATAGGCTAGTCTAGTATATCTATCCATCAATATCGATATGTATTCTTTGTTCTTTATGTATTCATGATTATGAAACAGATGCATTAGTTCTTTTTTACATAATTCTATGTTCATCATGGATTCTGTTTGATAGATCTAAATGAACGCTTTTCAAAAATGCAAGTTATACAAAGAAAAATGGGACATGAATTAGGAATGGTATAGTATCTGCAAATTGTTTGTGAATGCATTTAAAAGTATGGAAGTCATTGGACCTTAGCTAATAAAATATGAACTCCATGAACTGAGATCTAAAATTTCGTTTAATTTATCAATGCATTGACAAAATTTAACAGTATTACTTGTCACAAGGTACTCTGCATGGAAACCAAATGAAACCAGAAGTTTCCCAAGCACATATTGATATCAAATGTGAAAAGAGAAATCATATAAGAATACCCTTTTGTTCATAATAATAACATAACAATAATTACTGTATCAATGTAAAATCAAAATTTCAAAACTTGATTGGTCATGAAGGTAGGATGCATGGAAACCAAATTAAACCAGATCTGGTCTATGCACAATTTACATAATATTGAGAAACAATGATATAAGAAGATGCTTTGTGAAATTATTCTTGATTGGGGGAGTGTTTTGTACAGAACGGTTACAGGGTTTTGGGTTTGGCTGTTGTTTCAGGTGTCTGAAATCCATATTTCTTGTATTTCCTTCAGTTTTTTCTCAATAAAATTTGTTTCTTATCCAAAAAGAAAGCATTGTGCACAACACTAACATTTTGTTTTTTTGTTTTGAAAAGAATTTTTATTGATCAAAAACTCAAACAATACACACAATGGACAAGATGTCCATTATCTAAGAACACAGATTAAAAGTAGACATAGAAACTAAGGCCTCACAAAGCAAAATCAATCTATCTGTGCACAACACTAACATAACAATCATAACAACAATTTGAAAGTTAAAACAGTAAAAATTTTACAAATTTTACCAGAATTCTGCTAGGCTATAAATTCATACTGTACGCATGAGTCCAAGATGAAAAGTAATGCAGACCGATTTTGGGAAAATATATTTTACTTTATATGTTCATTTACAAATGGCTCTCTTAACATCCAAAGTAAAGGAGACTAAACAACAGCTCAAACAAGACTCACACAAATCAAATCCTATAAACAATAGACCCTACTCCTGGAGGAGGCAAAGAAAAGGAGGACAAATGGCTCTTTACATATTCATGGCCTAGGCAAAAATTTAAAAGTTGTTTTAATAAAGCTAATGCTAGAATCTTTGATAATAGGGCAAAGGTAGAGGTGATGACTACGTGGGATAGAATGGTATTTTGGGGCTTCTTTGTAGGCATCAGAAACAGCAGAATTTAAAAACACTCCATTTTACATTCTTCATGCGGACTGGGGAACTTCAGTTAGATGATCAGTTTTGCTGTTGCTGTTTTGTGTTTTGTGCTGCTGTGTTGGAAGGATAGGATTAATACTGTTATTGTAAAACAGATTGTTTTTTATGTATTTCGATGGTGGATTTCTTGTCCACTGCTGGACATTATACTTCTTTGACTTTGTAATAAAGCCTATGTTTCTCATAGAAGAAAATGGCCAAACTGCATTTTTGGTTCTTATAGTTTCAATTAATTTCCACCTTTGTTCTGTTGTTTCAATATTAGCAATCGTTTTCTACTTTCATAACAATTGCAATCAAGTCCAAAATGTTAACCTCATCTATGTTGAAGACTAAGTGCTAACCCCATCTATTCAACAAAAATGTCCAAAATGCTCATGCACAAGCCAAACATGTGCATGTCACGATAAATTTCTGTCTTCAAAATAAATGGGTTTCACATTTTGGACTTGATTGCAATCTTTAAGAAAGTATAGGACCAAAATTGCCAAAATTGAAACTATGGGACGGGTGGAAACTACGGGAAGGGAACCAAAAGTGTTATTTGGCTAAAGAAAAGAAAATACAGCCAATGGCTCTTAATTCAGTCAGTAGCCTTGACAAACTAGGTGCACTATAATACTAACAATTTTGCTCCAAGATTCGAATTTTGGCCAAGAGTCCAATTTGGATTAAGATGCATACAGTTATACTAGCAAATTCAAGATTGCAATGCCATGTAATTAGAAGCCAAAAAATTTAATCCATAGATTCTTGGTTTAATACCTAAGAGAGTCCTAATTCAGAAGAACCCCTTACTCATCAATAGTCCTCAAGAATTTTTGTCACCAACACAACTTCCACTGGTAACTCTCAATATAGAAATCTCGTTTTTCGTAGCAATAGCAAACTTTCTTTAGCTTTATTAGCTTCTATCTAACACTACCACACCTTTACCCCCGCCTCCCATCCTAAAGGAGAAATCTAAAGTTGCAATCAATTGCTTATGAGAATCAAAGGTTACTTTCCCCCAGGCCCCATAGAAAGTCCTTTCCATATGATTTTTTCCTATTCTGTCCCTCCCAAATCATGAAATTTGTAGCTGAAAAAATTCCAACAAGAATAAACTTTTTAACAAAACATGAAAATTTTTACAGCATTTCAAATTTTTTTTCAATGTGAAATGCTGTAATAAGAATTTTCCTGAAAATCAAATTACATCCAACATGAGTTATTGAGATTTCCAGACTTCCAACTAAAATCGTAGGGGCAGTCAATCAGGTCTGAAATAACCTCCAAACTATTTATACTTGAACAGTTTTCAAGAAAAAATTTTAGAAATATATTTAACTGTCAAAATATGGACAATTCCCTAAGTCCAGGAGTCATTCCTAGACCTGCATAAGACAGGACAAATTTCCCAATTTTATTGAGAATATTATAAGTTTATCCATCTTTCAAAAGATACAAGATTTTCAGGATCTTATTTTAATTTATTGACAACGATCCAAATATAACAAATTTAGCAGCAACTAAAAAACAAATAATAAAAAAAACAGGACAAACACCAAGAAAAAACTAGACTTTTACCAACCCAGGTCAGGCAACTTTCTTACACAAAAGTTCAAGGCCAAGCAATTGTCTTTTTAAACAAGTGAAAAAGATTAATAAATAACTAATTAGAAAGTAAAGCCAGAAATTAGCCTGTTCATTTAATAACCTGACCATGCAACTTTTGGTTTTAAAGTTACTGGTAGACAAATACAGGGACCTTCACATGCTTCCCCTTGCTATCAAGTTCACGAATGAAATGCATAAATGACATTGTACAAGTAGATATTGAAACGGCATTGAATGAGAAGTAGCACATGAATGAAGATAGAAGGCATAAGTAAACAAACCTCCAAATCTTGCAGGACCTTCTGGCGGTTCTTGTGCATAACTAAGATTAAAGAACTCCTTTGTTTGAAAATTATAAAGATAACCTGCAATTGGGTTTCATAAAAAGCTTAGGCACAATAGGATCAGGAAAAAAAATGAAACTAAACAAGTAAATCATAAACTAATCCGAACTATAAATTACAGATTCTGAAACAAATCAAAGTCGGAATGAAATAGACCCAATCATTGACCATCTCTTACAGGTGGTGTAAAATGGCCACATAGGCATTAGGCCGAATTGTGATTCGTGCTGTTCAGGACACAACACAATTCTTAACCATGCCCATACTGTGCCTCGATTGGACTTGCTCCATGCTTTGACATGAGCCCATCTGGAGGCTTTATCTTTTTATTTTGTTAATTTTTGCTTAATTAAAATTACTCAGGTTAATAAAAATTGGGTTTTGTTTGAGCAATTGAGATTATTAACATTCTATATTTAGAAAAAGTAATAACAACCCAATGGTTTTAACAGGAGTTGGCTTAAACAACAGCCAATTGAACTTGACTATTGCAACTTTCTCCGAAAACAATGCTAACTGGATCATGTTTGGCACAAACAATTTTGTTCTTGTTCCCTGCCTAATGGACCAGATATCTTGACCCAATTTCAATCCTCTCCCCCAAATGTTCTAAATTATTAAAAATAAGAGAGATAGGAAAAAAGGAAAAAGATCTGGTTATTACCTTGACCAGGAGAACTCAATAAACTATTTATCAGAATGGTATCATATCCAACAAATCTGTTAATGAGTAGTTGCTGCCACCTAGTAATTTTAAATATATACACAAAACAATAAAACACACATTAGTTTACGACTCTCATATGCATATAAACAAAACCATGATGATTCTCACAAATAATTCCTTTTACATAGAAAAGATAATGGAAAGAAAAATTTGCCTCTTTTTTTCTATAGGAAACAAGACTTTATTAATAAAAAAGAGAATGTAAAGTATGAATAAACAAAACCATGATGATTCTCACAAATAATTCTTTTTACATAGAAAAGATAATGGAAAGAAAAATTTGCCTCTTTTTTTCTATAGAAAACAAGACTTTATTAATAAAAAAGAGAATGTAAAGTACACAGGACAAGGTGTCCTCTAAAAGAGAAGAAAATCAATTACAAACACATCCAAGACAAAAAAGAAAGGGTTGCCCCTCAAATTTTTGCATAACAAATTATTAGCACATATCAGCCATAAATATATTGATATCCTAAATTATTGCAAATTGTTCAACAAATATATTTGAAATACATCAAATATCAAATCCATTAAGATATTTTAATTTCATAGGTTATGACAAGAAAATATATGCAAAAAGACAAATTTTAGAAGTTAATAAAATTGGAAAGAAAAACAGATAAACATACAAGTGCCTTGAATTCTTACTAAAAATTAGTTCCAAAACTTAGGGTCACATGATAATATAAGTAAGAAGCATTAATTACAAAATTTCAAGTAAATTGTGTTTTTATTAATATCATAGGTTATAGCGTGACAAAGAGGTGACAAGTTTAGTGTTTAACTGATTAGAAATATTCACAAAATGACTGATCACAAAAGAAAAAAATAATAATAATAATAATAATAAAATAATACTCCTACATATATCAGGTAGCAGACGAGATGCTTAATTCTCAAGGATACAGCAGAACATTTTATTTTCTGAAAAGATAGAAACGTTTACAATCTTAAAGTCAAACCATACCAGAAATGTTGTCCATTTCTATAGTACATATAAAAAAAAATAATAATAATAATAATAATACTCCTACATATATCAGGTAGCAGACGAGATGCTTAATTCGCAAGGATACAGCAGAACATTTTATTTATTTTCTGAAAAGATAGAAACGTTTACAATCTTAAAGTCAAACTATACCAGAAATGTTGTCCATTTCTATAGTACATATAAAACCAAAACAAAATGAAATCAGATCAGCCTTAAAACTAGGATACAGAAAAACATGCAACAAGTGACTGTAAAAAATTGAAACTTCCATGAAGCTTCAGTTGTCATGCTACAATCACTTGGGTAAATCAATTTTGAATTGTGAACAAATGCAATATCAACTAAACAACTTAGAACATAAATGACAAAACTTTTCTGAATGTATGGGTTTTAGACAAAATTGTGACCACCCAAACCATGATATGTAGTTATTTTCAGGAGAAATGACCTGTTCCCAAAACAGGAATGTCGAGCTGATATGCTAATGTTTACAGTACGAATATTATGCTGAGACCTGGCCCCTTCTGGTAGT
This sequence comes from Purshia tridentata, assembly GCA_003254885.1. Taxonomy (NCBI): domain Eukaryota; kingdom Viridiplantae; phylum Streptophyta; class Magnoliopsida; order Rosales; family Rosaceae; genus Purshia; species Purshia tridentata. Next base: position 11,916 of record QANT01008515.1, read on the forward strand.
AAGAAATAACCCTGCAGAACAAATTTTTGTTAAAAAAAGAAATACCAAAATGATACAAAACAAGCTCCAAAACCATGACATTATCATTGTGCATAAGCTCTGGTTACCAAAAACTATGCAGTCTGACTCAGATAAAGTTCAGAAGATAAAAGTGGAAGTAAACAAACAAGGGGACAACTTACCTTCTCCATAGTGTATAAATAAGTTGGTTCAAAAGTTTTGCTTCTGTTCTCAAGCCACTGCACTGAGATATTCAAAAAATATTATCAATAAGCATGACATTCAGATCTCATATGTTCACGAAGGGCTGTTAAAACAACTTATTATACTCAAAAAAACAAACCCAGTACAATCCTTACGGCTGAATTTGACAATTTTTTTCACAGTAACTTGGCTAAAATGGTTATAAAGTTACAATAACTGAAAACCTTGGAGAACAATAATCTTATAGAAAAAAGAAATGTTATGTGTTCCTTTAATCATTAAACAACAAGACACATAGGGCATTGAAACTATGAGTCTACAAAATGATGAGAAGCAATGAGTAATGAAAAAGATAGTAACCTGCATAATGGTTAAGCCTGTCCAGATGAAGTATCCGCAACCACTTGGGAATATCAAGATCTAAATGTATACCTGCAATGTTCTGCACTTCAAAATAAAAATTCAGCAAAGAGAACTTTAATCGAAAGCGCATGAAATGAATCAATGTTCGCACTGATCATGTTCATATAATCCATTTAAAAGTGCAAAATCTGTAAATACAGAGACAGAGACAGAGAGAGAGAGAGAGAGACTGTAAGCAGCACCTATGTCAATATAGGTTGGATGGAATTACATAGCAAAATCCGAAGGGCGGAAAGGCTTATTCAAATTCCTTTAAACATCAAGTAATAAAGTAGGGTTGTACTTGTAGGAAGGAGGGCAATATAGCCATATAGAACTAGCAGATACCAATTCCAGTAATCACTAATGATAATAAAATTTCCAATTAAACCAAAGTGCCACAAGTGGACACAGCAATTAGACCTAGGAATTAAATGTGAGAAATATGAACACATCCTTTCTTCAAGGCTAGGGATAAAGAATACTCTTTTCTTGTGGAGAAATATAACGAGACGGGTGGAGATATATTTATGCCTTACTATTGTCAAACAAAATCACATCTAAATGTATTGACATGCACATAGAAGCACCCTAGCACTAGAGGTGAGCATAGTAATGACAGTAAGTTGAGATAAAGATAGCTACGAAGTATAGAATCCACAGTTCAAACATGCTCACTGGATAATTCCAATGGTTTTAGTAATTAGAAAATGGGGTCAAGACTTTTAATATGTGATGGGAATTTCCATTTTTTTTTAGAAGAATGATGGGAATGTCCATAATCCAGCTATTAATTTTCATTTGCCTCAATTACTCACCCACAAACATCCAATGATACGTGTTGCATGCTTCCAAAGGAATGACAGACGCCTGTGCCACTTTTTGTTAAAGTGAATAAGTGCTGCTTTAAATGTCTCTTTTGCGGATAAAGGAAAACTACTACGTGGCTCCTCTATTTCATTTTTGATAACTGCATCATCAACTGTTGGCATATGTTTTGGACTATTAGTAGAGCTATCTTCTGGATGATCCAGCATTTCAGTATCAGTCTTCAATGCCAATTTACCCCTCCTAACACCAGAACTAATCCAATTCAACCACAATTTTGCATCAAAAGATGTCAATCCATCTCCATCGACGTTAGAAAACTCTAATTTATCCATTACAAATTTCGTGTCAGGGGCATCATCTACCACATTGGTGAATTCTGACTCATTCCGCGACCACAAGCCTGCACTAGTTATCTAAATGATAATGAAAAAAGTCAGTGTTTTAGACATGACAGCTGGCAAAGATAAGAAACTAACTCAATTTGCCTGTAACGTGTAACTCAATCCAGCAAAGAAAAGCAGATCAATAGAGTTTAAAAAGAAATAAAAAATAGGTACACCTGAATGTTAAAAAAAAAAAGGTATAAGAATTTAATCATAAATGCATGACTGAANAAAAAAAAAAAAAGAGTATAAGAATTTAATCATAAATGCACGACTGAAATAATTATATTCATCTTTTAGACCTAGATTCATAAACAAATTACTAAATTAAAACAAGAAATCAAGAGACTTCAGAAAATACAGCTGCTTTCTAACAAATTTCTGAAAGCTTTTCTTTTGTTGTTAGAAAGTGGAGGCAAAGGCATCATAACAATTTATAAGCAGCTCTGTGAGCAAGACACAAAAGTGCAAGTATAAGATGTTTCAGAAAGATGACAAGATATACCTTAATTTGAATAATTTGTGCTTCTGTTGTTTCAACTCCAGAAAGCTCACTTGAACAGCCAGGCTGCCAGTGGAAGGAAATCAGTGTTAATTCAAGGGTTCACAAGATATTAAGGGAAAAAAATAGTAAAAATAATCAGAGATGGATTATGTTACCCAGCATGCATACAACATGTGGCGCAAGCCTGAACCAATTATTTAACAACATTTTCTTGAAATAATAATCATGTGAACTTGCAACAGGTGGGAGCAAAGATATCCATTGATGACAATTATATCTTAAACAAGTAAAAGCATCAGAATTGCTATGTGGAGGGAGATAGTTTAAATGGAATTGTGATTAGCGGAGATACAAGTTTTTTCCACACTCCGCTCATGCTGCACCATGATATCAAATTTCTACACTACAGATAATTTCATATTTCAATTTGGTATGAAACCTTACTACTCCATAACATCATGACTATCTGAAAAACACTCAGCCACACAACTGATCATCTAGTAGTTTTTAATTTCAAAGACACTTGCAATCTCAAGAAGAACCAAACACTACTAACTCGGAGGTGCTACTATGACATATGAACTTACAAAGTAAAGGCATATTTGCGAAAGCAAGAGACTGAACAATGAAGGAACTGTGAGTTCCGTTCACATGCCAACTCTAATCAGAGAAGCATATACCATATTTTGTAAAGCTCACAGCTTTTTTAAACTCCCAACTACTTAAGACTTTATGAATGCCAAACCAAACCAAACCAAACTCATTCACAAACACCGGCATCATAGAAATTCACAAATTCATATGATTGTTCAAGAGTACCGAGCTCCAATTGATCAAAACCCTAACACTAACAAACAACTGATGCATATTCAACCACAAATTCTATAACTGAATTTAAATTGCAAAACCCTAAAACAAGCAGAAAGTTACTATACTATAAACTTGAACAGATTGTGGGAAAAACCTGTTGAACGTAATTGGCGTGCATAACAACGAGAATGCAGAACAAGGTGATGGCTATGAAAAGGTATATATACTCCAAAGTAGCTCTCACTTTCGGCGTCAGGATCTGCGAGAACCGCTCTTGAACTCGTATGAACGTTTGCTCGGGATCCATGTCTTGCTATCTAATTCCTTTTCACTCTCTGTAGATTCTACATATGCGCGTATTAGATAGACAGGATTGCGAAAATAAGGATTTTCTCGAGAAAGTGATGGAAAATCGAAAATGATTACGTCATCGTCGAATGAATGAGGTTTGGCTTCTGACTTCTGACACGTCTTTTGGTAAAAATCACCCTCCAAGAGAGTTTTCAGACCAAGGCTCGAAAACCACGTAAAGGTCAAGACCCGTGTCCGTGGGTCGGTTTGGATCGATATTGAAGGCATGTTTATTAAACGACAATAAGAGTAAATATGTTTTGGGGTGAGCAAGAATTAAAATGAACATGAATCAAAGTGAATATAAATGAAATCAAATATTCTAATTAACATGTTTACTAACTGTCAGAAATAGAAATGAAAATAAAGTTGATTTATATAAACATATTTACTAATTAGAAGGAGTCAAAATTAAAATGAGTTTGATTACTAAAATGCTCTTATACAAAATCCATTATATTTTTATCAACTACTTATTGATCATAACTTTTTAAATAATGAATACTTATTGTACTAAAAATACATTTCAATTTAATTATATTTGTAATATAAGGGTATTTTTGAATTTTCATTAAAAATGTGGGGGTATTTTGGACAAATAAATTTTCTTTTCATTTCCCCTTCCCCCAATTCGGACCCCCTAAGGAGTGGCAATCATCCAAAATCAAGAATTTTGGTGGGCCCACCATTTTTTTTTCCTTTCCCAATTTTAGTAAACATGGGAATGACTCCCATATGTTAGTAAACACATGAATGGAGATCACTTCCATTCATTTTATTCCCTTTCCCATTTAGTAAACATAACTTGAGTTTTAACAAAAACAAAATCAATATTTTTTAAAGTAAATGATTTTAATGCCCACATTTGGGCATCTTTTTCCTTTGTAATACTGTTGCTTTTATTGGTTTCTAATTAAGCCCAAATGCTTTGTTACTGAACCACTTTTTTTCCTACCAATCCACTCTGTAAGTTACTCATTCCTTTTTTACTCTTTATGTTATAGTTTGTTATATTTGAATGTCGCTCTAAACTTTCTTTGTTTTTGTGCTACGATCAAAGTTGCTCTGGTTGGGTCTCTGCTTGATCAAGCAAGCTTCATCTTCTCAATTTGGTATGCTCTCTCTCTCTCTCTCTTTCTCTCTCTCTCTCTCTCTCTCTCTCTCTCTCTCTCTCTCTCTCTCTCTCTCTCTCTCTCTCTCGTGCTCGTATTATGCTTCATCTGGTAATCAACCAAACTTTGTTTGTGATCGACTTTGGTTAGGATTGTGAATTTTTGCTTCGTTTTTCAATTCGATTTTATTTTTTGTATTCGATTTATGTAGAATTTGATTTCGATTTTGTATTGTTGTTTGTTTTTCAGTTTTGTATCTTCGAAATTTTTGTTTGATTGAAGACTTTAGGTTTAGAATATATTTGTTTTTCGTTTTGATTTATGATTTTAGGTTAACATTCAGTTTGAATTTGTTTTTTTTTTTTTGGATTATTTGTGGGGTCGATTCATATGTTATTTAAAGTAATTTTGTACTATTATATTGTCACTGACAGTCAATAATTTGATTTGTGCTTGTTTTAATTGGCACTGTCTTGCATAATTTGATTTAGATTATAGTTACTATGACATTCTTAGAATTTGATGTTTTTCACTACTTTAGGTTTCATAATCTAATATAATCTTCATTAGAATTGTTACTGTGGCTTTTCTTTTATTTTTTCATTGTTATTGTTTTAGTAGATTATGATTTGCATGTTATTAACTCTTCTTTTTTTTTTTTTCT
>QANT01008516.1:0-10867 GCA_003254885.1 Purshia tridentata
GGTAGTCAAATTTCTTCTTATCTATATTTTTTTTTATAGAGAATTCTATCTATGAATAGTGATTACAACTATATACTTATATAGGACTATATACTTATATAGGAAATTAGGGCTCGATTTTGTCAAAAAAATCGAAGAAAAGATAAAGCTTACTAGGGGTGGGCATTGGGCGGGGTGGGCCAGTGGGAGCTCAACCCACCACCACCCATATAGTTAATGGGCGGGGTGGTTGCAAGTTAATCAGACAGTGGGTTGGAGCGGGTCGGTGGCGGGTGGGCAGTTTAGGTATAGTGGAAATTAAAGAGGATAACGGTTAGTTTATATGCATGCCAACCTCCCAAAATTGAAGTAAATTATTTATGTGTATGCTTAAGATGATGTTAATGACCCCATTTCACCCATAAAAAAGAACTTATCATCTCTCCAAAGTATGGAAACAATGTTTCATAAAGAACATAAGTGAGGAAAGTGATGAATAAAGTAATTATGTAAATAGATAATAATTTTACTAGCTCTTGACTCTTGTAAAAGACATCCATCCTATTCCCTATATTTCATAATCTGTTAAACGGATGGCGATGAGCGGTGAAGGAGGAAACCCAAATCCGAGCTGCCGACTATTGGGTGGATCGGGTGAAGGCTAAACTGATGGCTGCTTAAGCGGTAAGTGGTGGTGGGCGGGTTAATGCCCACCCCTAAAGCTTACCAGTTACCACTGCGTACACTTGTCTGATATTCTAAAATGCTTTTTCTTTTGAAAAATAAAAAGAAAAATTAATCCAATATATGTTGGAAAACAGTCTTACCTTCCGATCGAAATCCCTAAAATTTTCTCTTTCTTTGAGGAAAGGGCCCTTTTCTCTTTATAATTCTACTTCTGGGTTCTAGCCAATCCTTAATATTTTCTTTGAGTTTCCAAAGCAACATTGAAGATTGAAAGGGCATTAGGACCGATTGACATTTGCAGTATATTTGTTGTTGTCAAAGGTAGTATTAACTGGAGTTGCTTCAATGGACTGGGAATTGGATTCTTGGGGCGCTTTTGATGATGGTAGTTGACTCATCTTCTTCATCTCCTTGCTATTACCCCACAGCACCATATATAGCCCACACACAATTAGCATTCCTCCTAATATACTGTCATGCACAAAAACATATGGTCAATAAAAAATTACTTCAAATTTTCATACTTGGTGCTATTTTTAAACCCCTGATAATATATAGCATGAAGAATAGATACTCATTTTGATCCCCAAATTATTACAATTATATTAGTTTGCTACCTAGACTTTTAATTTAGAAAATTAAGAACTCTAACTTTTCAATTTTGTCAATTGAGAACTTTTTCGTCAATTTACACATTTTTCATCCAAATTTATGTTTTTATAGCACCATCTATCAATCACCTAGAGTCTTTTTTTAAGGCAAAATGGTCTTTTTCATTTAGACCTCATCATTTTCTACTCACGCACTATTTTTCACTCTTTCATTTCCTGCTAAATTTGGATAAAAAGTATAAATTTACAAAAGTCCTAAATTGGTAAAATTGAAAAAATTAGAGTCCTTAATTTTCCAAACTAAAAGTTAAGGAAACTAACTGATATAAAGGTAATAGCCTGAAGAGCAAAATGAATATTTACCCTAGCATGAAATATATAGATATACAGCCACCTTCTAATGAGGGATCCCTCATTTAGTGTTAAATGAGGGATCCCCTTGTGGGGCCCACACGAGTCATTTTGTGTTGATCCGAACCGTTCATTTTCTACATCTCCATTGATAGATCATCCTTGCAAAAAATTAGCCAAATCGGAAATCATTTGCCTATCTAACTTTGATCAAACATATGGACGAACCAAATATTTTTGAGAAAACCGTCCATTTGTTTGATCAAAGTTAGATAGGCAAATATTTTTGAGGAAACCGTCCATATATATTAGGGTAATAGAATTTATGGTGTTTTTAATTAGATTTTAATAGAAATTTATTATATAAATTTAAAACCATATATTTTTAAAATTATAAGTTTGACATTAAAGTGGTATAAAATTAGTCTAAAATGGTACAAAATACCTCAAAGTGATACAAAATGGCCAAAAAGGCCCAAAAATATCTTTAAAAAAGGTCTAAAATGCGGCCCAATTTGAAGTTCTGTAAAAGCTCAATCCAAATCGGTCTGAACCGGTTTCTCGGTACAGTTCAATACTTGGTTTCTCATTTTTTGTTTTGATTTTGATTTCTATGCAAACTATTCAAAAGAGTTCGGTTCAATACTTAATTCATCATTTTCGATTCGATTCGGTTCTCCGGCCCTAGCTGCATTATGCATTGTCCCGGTTGACATATATGTCATGGCTTCAATTCAAACGTCAAATCTACTTTTCTAATGGTTGCGGCTCTGTTGGTTAATCAATGCCAACTTTACCAGCACCGTTTTATTGCTTTTGTACAACGTTGGGTCCACCAACAAGTCGTTCTCTTTTCTCTCTGAAGGTCAAGCGAAAAACAGCTTTCCGTAGTCCTTTGTCGTTTGCAAATGAATGAATAGTGGTGGTTGTAGGCGAGGCGAGCACGCGCTTTTGTTGTTCAAGGCTAATGCTAACATGCACCGTTTGCCATTTGGCTTCTACGGATATTTTTGCTCTCTGAAGGACTTTTACTGACGTGGCTCTGGCTAGGTCATGGACAATTTCACAATTTTTTTCTTGTTTTATATTTAATTACATTATTGATCAAATTGATTTGGTTTATTTTTTCCGCATCTCCATGCACAATTAGACAAGTCTCCAATTTTCCATGCATATTTGAAGAAAAAATAATTTTCTTTTTTAAGTTGATCACAGCATCAATATTTATTTGATCAGTTATCAATCAGTTCATGCATTAATGAATTTAAATTATCTTATTATGTATGCTTTCAAATCTTCCTAAAAAGTAAAGGAAATTTAGTTTGAAAAAGTAATGAATCATTTGAATTCCATTACTTTGTCTTATTAGTTCAAATAAAGGAATTATTCGCTCTATTGTCGTTTATAAAAAACAAGGGTTGGATGCGTATAAAGCCATTTGAATAGCAGAATTTAAAATACCACTGCTTAGCCACCAAAATAAAAGGAACTGATAAGCGTCTTTAAATTTCACACAAGTGTGGACATTACCAGATCTTTGGTGGTTCTCTAATTTCACTATGCAACTTGTTTGAATTTCATCAGTGGTGCTCCATCTTTTTAACACATTGACGAAGATAGAACCACATAAGAATAAATGATATGAGCTAACCATGAAATTATAAAGTAACAATACAATGTTTACGGTAGCAACATGTGTCAAATTCAATAAAATATTCATCCATGGGTGTGTCATTGTACTACCTCCTTTTGGACCCCAAAGTAAATTTATCCTCAATATTGCAAGCAGACTCCCCCGTTCCGCGATCAAAATAACAGCTACCGCATGATGCTGATCATTTCTCACCCCAACGGATATTATACAGTGATATGGAAGGAGAGATAAAGTTTGATATAGTTTAAATCAAAGTTAAATGGAGCCCACATGGATCTTCACAATAATATGGCTCAAAGCAACATTCTGAATAATGGAGGAAACTTCTAAATAATGTTTCCTCTCTCTATTTTAAAAAATTTGCATGTGGGCCCAATTCCAATACAATCAAGTCAATCTATTAGATTATTATTTAAGAAGCATTTAATAAAATGATTATGGTAATAATTAGATGGCTAAAAACATTTTAATTTGACTGATTTTTTTTTTGTGAGTAATTCAAAAATGAGACTTACGTACAATAGACGTAGATCATTAATGCATTACGAGATAAGGCCACTATATATAATTATAATATATAAAATAACAAAAAATTAATGGTTATTTTTCATCCAAAAAAATTAAAAGAAAAAGAAAATTAATGGGTTCTTGTTCTGAGCAGTATATCAAAGGTTTAGAGTTCGTAAATTTGTGTTTGATAGAAGTGATGAGGTATTTCATCATATGCCGTTACCGGAAAGTTTAATTTTTAATCCCCATAAGCATCCCAAGCACAAAATCCAATATTAATAACTTTGTAATCTTTAGACTTAGGATCATATCCAAATCCCAAAGCATTTATGAACACATGATCAAGAGGGTGTAGGAAAAAATTTAATTTGGGGATGTGCGGGACTTGGTGGGTATGGCGGGGAGGGAAGAAGTTTTGAATTCTTCAATAGCTTGATTCCATAAAAACACGTCATTTGTAGAAATAGACAAATGATCCCATCACACAATGGCCTTGACTAGAAAAGAAACGTGGATTTATATGAAGAGGAAATTTGATGTCCTCTACACCAGAAAGAAAGCTATGCTCATGACTATAGTCATTATCACTGCAAAAATTAAGCAATGACAACAAAGTTTTTGTTTATACAGATTCAAAACCGCAAAAATGGTTGGTATCGTCAAGGTACCACAAACACAAAAGTTTAAGAAAGAACAAAAATGAAGAAACTGGGATAACCTAATTCCCTAGGACCTTAGGCTTTCTCTGTACAACATAGAATAAAAGTTTGTATTTATAGGAGTGCAACCCTTGTTTGCATAAGGAATTTTAATTATATTACAAAAAACTTAAGGAAAAAGAAGGGGCTATCAGTTTCAAGGAATCCTAAACCGTATTAATTAACCGCTCTTTGTCATGGCCTTGCAGGTTAGCTAAGGCTTAATGGGCTTAATGGACTATTAACTGTAATTAATCCTTAAAATAATTAACAACCCAAATAACGTACTCCCAGTAATCCTACAATTAACATGTGGCATAGGTGGGGTGGTATACATATATCTTACATTCGATTTCTCTTGTAACGCTAAAAAATATATACTCAAACACCCGAAATAACATGCAAATTACACTAAAACTTAAATAAATTTAAATAAATATATTACTAATTATGAGCGAGGTACCTGCATATGCATGAGCTACCTAATGCCCCAAATTCAACACCAGATGTAGTAGTAGTACTACGTACTAATATATATATGCATGAGCTACCTAATTAATCACATACCTCTGATCTTCTGATCACTCGCTCAAACTATATGCATGCATATATGCCTCAATATTAAAATCATTTGTTATCTTTTTTTTTGGCCATGTAATACCTCCCTTCATTCAATTAAAAAAGCCATGCGGGCAAGAATACACAAACCCTACAAAAAATAGAACTCAGAAATAATGTTAGGTATGACGTAGCATGTACACGACCATTGCATGGTTGCTCTTCCTTCTTGTGTACTTCATCGCATGCTTGCACTAAGCACCCTGTAATTGGTGAGTGTATTATCTTAAAATATCTTGATTAGTAAATGAGATAAGAGATATTTATATATGAGATATTTCTGGAAGTTCTCATGTTAGTTTAGGAGGAGCTTCTGGTCAGCCTATAAATGCAAGTTCTAACATATCTTTCTATAACATTCCTTCGCCGATGCCTAGGTATATATAAGTTTTCTCCTCCATTTTTGCTTTATGATATGTGTACGATGCATTCGTATTTATTTTCTAGAAGTCCTGCATTTATTGCTCTATCTATTTCCTATCTTCCATGCAAATATGTTATATCTATTTGGCTCGCAATGATGGATGCGAACCACTTCAATTAGGTTCTGTTTTGAAAGAAAATATTTAGTTATTTACTCTCGAGTTTTGTCTTTTTAGGCTTCATTTTGGTGTCTAGGATTGGATTAGAAAAGATAAATGACAAATTCATGTGTATTTAAGAAAAAAAATGAAGTGTTTTTTAACTTAAAAAGAAGCAGATGGAAAAAAAAAAAAAGGACTTAGCCAAAAGAGAAATATTATCTTTGTTAATCTCCACCATTTTAAGGGGATTGGAAATGATAAGTTTTTTTTATAATTTATCCATCTTATTTTTTCAAGTTAGAAATTTCTTCTTCAAATATGCATGAATTTGCCACTTATCTATTCCAATCTAATCCTAACAATCAAACGAAGCTTTAAATTTTATACTTGGTCTCAGCAAGTTTAGTTCTTGAGATCTAGTTTTTATGTTTTTTTTTTTTTAAATTCTGGGTTGAATATAGGCTTCCTCTATGTGGATTTATTTGTGAATAATCTACTCTTATGAACTTGCTGCATCTGGGTCTAGTTTATTTTGGTATGGTTTAATTTTTTTTATTTCTAATTTATTTTGGTATGGTTTCCAAAACTAGAATTACATAACCAAGTAAAGAGAGCAGAAGAGAGATCCTACGAAAAAAAAATCTACCCTTCTCAAAAGCAAAGCAAAGTTCTAGTGTAACTCTTAACTCGTTAATTTTTAAAGGAATTGTTGTTTCCTTTGTAATGTGCCAAACCTATAAAGCATTTTGGTGTGGGTGGTTGAGAGATCGAAAGAGATGGGTTGGGCTTGCATTTAATGCCATGTGTACGAGGGAATGGACCTTTCGTAAAGCATGGCTTTTGACTGTCACTAGGGTTTTCAAGTTTGGCAACAAAGGACGATTTGCTTTGCCCATCAGTTTTTAAAATTATTAACAGACATATAGACATATAGGCTCTGGTGCAGCCTCCAGAATATCATATATCACAAACTCTACATAAAGCAAAGCCACCTGCAAGGGTACGTTGTTTTGCAATGTTTCTCCTGAAATATGCAAAACCAAAAGCTGAGAAACGTACCAACCTATTCTTATTATGTTTCCATGGCCTTTTGGGGTTTGGATCATTTTTGACAAATTATTATATCAGTTTAGCTTGAAGCTTCACATCTATTCAGAACTGCATGCATTGTCCCTGTTTACCATATAGCTGGAAGATGTTAACCTTTGATTTGTGTGCATGGGTAGTCTTGTAACATAAACTCATTTTACGCAAAATTTTCAGCTGGAATTAAAAAGTGCTCTAAATTAATAAACACACAAATTCAGAGGAAAATAATCTTTAAAATCCAAAACATGAGTACAGAATTTTTTTAGCATTAGCTGTTTATATTGTATTAATCCAACAAAACCAGATATTAATTTAATTAGTTTTTAAAACCAATTTATAAGGATGATAATAATAAAGGGGTCCAACTTCCTGTTGAGAGATATCCCACATTGAAAATGTGAGGGCCTTACTAGTGGTTTATAAGGGTTTGGGCTACTCCTCTCATTGCCAATTGGTTTTGGGATGGATGCCTAGATTTCTTCATGGTATCAGAGCCAGGCTATCACGTGATGCGCCCAAATGGGCCACACATACTCCCACGTCACCCAATAGAAATTGTCCACGTGTTAGGCTTGAAATGATGCTACACGTGCGGGAGCGTGTTGAGAGATATCCCACATTGAAGATGTGAGGGCCTTGCTAGTGGTTTATAAAGGTTTGGGCTACTCCTCTCATTGCCAATTAGTTTTGGGATGGATGCCTAGATTTCTTCACTTCCAAGATATCAGTGCTGGCGTTCTTAAGCTTGTGTATAGGCAATTATACCGACTAGGTTTGATACTAGGCCCAACAGACTACCTGTAGACTGTAAACAGAGGAAGATACTGCCTACCTGAATCTTCGGTCTGCATGTGCCAAGCACGTGCTCATTAGCCTAACCAAAAGGACCCCGGCCCATGCATGTCGGTTGACACGTCAATGAATTGGGCTGGATCAGGTCAGGGCCCAAATTTAGGCCCCCCTTAACATACTGTAAGGCCCAGATATGAGAATCATGAAGAATTATTTTCACTCCCCTAAAAGAAGATTGCACATGGCATGGGTGGACTAGAGAGCAAAAGAAAGAGCGTGAAAAGACAAGTGGGAGGCTGGTTTGTTTGGTTGTGCGCAAATGGGCTGCGTGATTGGGCTTGGCTGAACAAGTGAAGAGGATGGGTCGGCTGGTGTGCGGCCAACAGAGAAGACTGATTGCGGGCTGGACTTGTCTTGTGACTGTTGGCCTCCCAATAGGCTGATGGGCTTCTCTTTCTTTGGGTTTTGTTCTTTTTTTGGGCTTTTTATTAAAAATAAGGGTCACCAAGCCCAAGGCCCAAAACCCACCCGACCCAGTGGGTCCTGTTAGTTTCTAGTTTTGTATTGGCAATTTCCTTGACAAAACAGCTTGTAATTATTTTAGATTTGAATCTCACACAAGCTCTAGACTAAGTTAGGAACATTTGAGTTTGCAATGAAATCTACACAGCTGGTCCTACATCCCTCATGCCTAAGGTAATACCCATATCATGCATTTCACGTAACATCAGTTTTTCACAGAGTAGTGCATGTTTTGACTGGTCTATGACATATCATACACTACACTTTTCTGGCACGGGAACTGCACATAATTTCTTGTGAATATTAAGTGATCCCACGTGAGAGTCTTTTATGTGGGTCACTTTCCTAAATGGGTATTTGCACGTTTTTAATTTTCTGACTTCATATGATTGGGCCTTTACTCTTCTCTTTCATTCCTCAGCCCACATCAGTTTTTAAATGGGTTTCTTATTTCTACACTATTCATCATCTTCCCCAAATACTCTTTTCTGAAAATGGAAACTTTCCCAAAACAACTCAGCCCCTCTCCCACACGAATCTTCAGATTCCCTTTGGCATATTCGGCTATGAGCTGTCCTGAAAGTTTGTTAGGACTTGAGCCTATTATTGGCTGCCATGTGGAACGGTGTGGGTGTGCGTGTGTGTGGCTGCTGCTACAAGGTACGGGCGGCCCTTCATTCTCTTCGTCTCTCACATTTTTTGTATGTTTTGAGCAGCCCTTGAGCTGAGTTTTTTGAAGAGACCAAATGGGTATTTTATTTTTCAAGAGTTGAAAGTTTTTCTTTGAAAATTTTCTTGTGTTCATCTAAAAACTAAATGGGTTTTGTGTATGGGTTTCATATTTCTACAAAAAGCATAAACACATCACTCTAGTTTTTAGATTTGGGTTTATATTGGCTTCTTCAAATCTTGTTTGGTTGAAGGAGTTGATCTTGCTAACCCAAAATATTGCATATCACTTCCATATCTTGAAGATCCATAAGCAAGCTGAAAATGGGGTGCTACATGTTGATGAGCTAGAGGATAGAGCTGCCAACAAAGTAAATGACTCTCGGCTGCTTAGTTGATGGTTGCACAAAGTGGGTATGCTAGCTGCTACTTAGCTTTAGAGTTAGTAAATGAGCTTGTGTGCTGATTAGACTTTGTATTGAACCTCAACATATTGGATTGCCTGGTCAGCGGATAAGACCCCCAGTTTTTTAACCCTTGAGGTTTTTCTGGGTGAACAACTTGTGTGTCTCCTCTTTGTGTTGCTGAGTTTATTTGGGTCTTATATATCTTGTGTTTATTTTATTGGCATTTGGCTTCATACCATATGACTTATGATTGATTATATTGTATCTGATGAACTGAATATAATCTAGCATCTCACATCTCACTTTAGTTGTGGCTAGCACTGGGATGCCTACCTTGATGGATCCTTGAGTGCCTAGGTTGTCACTCCTCACACAAATACTTGAATTGCTTGCTGATTGTGTTTCATGGGCTGTGCATCTGTCGTACAGACTTGAGTGTGTTTGATTGGTTCAGTCTTGTCAAATAGTTTTGAAATTGGGTCCGATCAGTGATCGTTGTTTTACGTAGGTGCTTTAGGGTGTTAAAGCACTTTGTACCAAACTTCAGGTCCGAAGCCCAATTGGGCCAGAAATTTGGGCCGGCCCGGCCAAAAAGTCTCTTGGGTGGGTTTTAGGCCATCCCCTTAAAGCCCAAGGCCCACTTGAAGCCCGGCCCAAAGCCCAGAAAATAGCCCGAATTAGGCTCAAATTTTAATTCATATAAAAATTTATATAATTATATAACTAAATATATATAATAAAATATATAGTTGCATGTAATTATATTATAGTCTTATACTTATAAATTTACATACATATATATTATAACATATCAATGCATAATTTATAATTTATATATATTATGTATTATGCAATATACTAATCAAATAATTAATTACCCAATTGAAAATTTAAAACTCAATTACTCTTAAATTAATCAATTACTCAATTGAACGTTAACCCCAATTAGATTCATTGAAACCCCAATCACACTTAAATTAGTCAATCTCCTAATTGCCCGAACCTCAATTTTCCAATTGTTAAGGGTTTAGGCCCTTCTCTAAAGATTATACACTAAAACTATTATTCAATAAGTATAAAATATAAAACCAAAATTGATGAGGCCTAATGTGTATGAACTTATTAAGTTTGGGCTAAATTAAATATCCAAATAAGCTAATTTAAATATCTAATTTTTTTCTTAAGTTATGTTTAATTGTTAAGTAATAAACACCAAAAAGAAGCCAAAAGAGCTCAAAAGCCCGTTTAGGCCTAGCCCGACCCATCCAAAAACTTACAAGGCCCAAGCCCGTCGGTGCAGACTTTAGGCTTGTGTTTAAGCCCAAGCTCGATCCTGCCTGAAAATTTTATTGAGCTCTTCTAATCCAAGCCCGAACCTAACCCGAACAATTACCGACTCCTAATTAAAACCTATAAAATAAAAATAAACACAAACGAATTAATTTAAACACACACTAAAATACATTAACCTTAAATAAAAGAAAATAAAGTAAAATTTTAAAAATAAAATTTAACTAATTAAGTGAAATAATTTTATTAAAAATGGTTACTTTCTCTCTTTTTATTAACTTTTCAGAAAGAGACCACTTTTCCTTTTATTGGGTAATAAAGGTGGGTATAAAAACCGTACATCGAAGGCAAAAAACTCGAAAAAACCCGAGTTGACCAAAAAAGTCAACACCAGAAACTAGAACCGGACTGGACCGGTTTGGTCCGGTGCGGGTGCCGTTTCCACACCCATTTACACCAAACCAAA
>QANT01008518.1:0-23724 GCA_003254885.1 Purshia tridentata
ATATAATAAATATTAAAAGGGGGCTGGCTTTGAAAATGGGGGTTTTTGAGAGAGTTTAAATGAAAACTAAGGGGTTTTGGGATAGTTTAATATAAGGTGGGAGTTTAGGAATATTGTAGCTCTAATTAGGGGGTTATGGGGCATTTACATTATTAGAGTTATAATTAGTAACTGTTAAATGTACAAGAATTCTCCGTTGTATAAACCTACATTTAACACTAAATGTACGTAAGATACTTCATGGGGCCACTACCATATAGTTTTTTGACAATCCGAATCATCTATCTTTTAGATATCTATTTATAGATCATCTTTGCAAAGAATTAATGAAATCGGAAATCATTTGCCTATCCAACTTTGATAAAACAAATTTACAATTTTATTGAAAATTTTGGTTCATTTATTTGTTTGATCAAAGTTATATAGGCAAATGATTTCGATTTGGCTAATTTTTTGCAAAGATGATCTATAAATAGAGATTTAAAAAATAGATAGTTTGAATTGTTGAAAAGCTATGAGAGTGTGTTTCATTAGTTATCTTCCAAATAATTTTATTTGTAGGATCTTATATTGGAGAATTCCTAATTAAATGTATATATAATTTAAGAAAAACAAAGTCAGTGAATTAAAAGTTATAGAACCTGTCGAATCTAATTGAACCTAACTTATTCTTTTGTTGTACTTATTTCTCAAATGGTCTTTCCACCATATATATAGTAAGCTTTATTATTTATTAAGAAGGAATCCATATATTAATCATCAATAGATACACCTTTGAGAGCATACAATTTGGATTCATAATTTTTTCCTTAATTTTTTATACCACATTAATGTAGGTAAGAAGTGGTAAATCCTTTAGTGACAATGAAATACAGGTAATTTCAAGGCACATAACCACCATGACCACCACCCTCACCACTCCCACCACCTCCTCCGTATCCACCCCCATGTGCACCTCCAGCAGCATAACCGCCACCGCCGCCACTACCAAAACCTCCACCGCCACCACCACCAGAGGCACCACCAGCTCCACCTCCAAAACCTCCTCCAGCTCCTCCACCACTACCATATCCACCTCCACTTGCTCCTCCAGCACCATAACCTCCTCCACTACCACCACCATGGCCGCCGCCACCACCATACCCTGCACCATGTTCGCCACCAGCACCATACCCGCCACCGGCACCACCGCCTTCTCCACCGCCATAACCACTGCCATGCTCTCCAGTATATCCGCCACCGCCACCTGTACCACCACCACCACCAGCTCCATGTTCTCCACCAGCACCATAGCCGGCCCCACCTCCTTCACCACCACCACTTCCATGTCCTTCAGCACCACCAGCACCACTACCACCACCTCCGCCATGTCCACCAGCACCTCCATAGGCAGCGCCTCCGCCTTCTCCACCCCCACTACCACCTCCATAGCCAGCAGCACCATGTCCTCCTACAGCTCCGGAACCACCACCGCCCCCTGCACCTCCTCCGCCACCATAACCTCCAACAACACTGCCACCATTTTCATGGCCGATAGCAGGATTGTGGACAGGTGGTTCTTGAATATTTAGGAGGGTTCTAGCTGCAGAACATATGCCTACACCTAATAACACAAAGAAAACAAAACTGTAAACTTTTTGAGTAGTCATTGGGATGCAGTTGAATCCACAACTATGGCGTAGAATGCAATAGATCGAGGGTACAGCAGGTATATATAGGACTGGGATTGCGCGTCTTCTGATCGAGCACAAGGTGGTTGAAGCACATGCAGAAGAGAATATATCGTGGGGGTATACTAGTGTGCACTCACTAGTGTGCTTTGCTGTCTCCCACAAATGTACTTTTGGCCATGTAATCATGTAAATTTGTTAAGCCAGAGCTTGTGTAGAGGCCTAAATTTCCTTATTAATTTATATGTTATTTGATGGATATATATCAGACTCATTAATTCAAACCCTTTTCACACTAGTATTTTTTAGCTAGCATATTAATTGAAACTGATCGAATGACAACTTAAAGTTGGCTAAATCAGAAAATTAAGGGAAGTGGGTTGGAGATGGTTTAGAGTGAGGTAGAGATAGTACTGGTTTAAGTGGACTGAAAATGTAGGTGGGCTAGAATCATTTGGGCTGTAAATTAAATCTACTTAATAAAAAATAACAATGCTACACTTACTACATTTTTATACCATAATTGTATACTATCTTATGTGACAATCTACATGACATTTATACATTGGATACTAAAAAAATAAAAATAAAAACCCTAAAAATAAGAAAATACCTTGCTAGTTCAATAATAATACATAAAATGATACAACAAACATAATATAAAAATATGGTAAGAATAGCATTATTGAATGAAAAAAAAAAAAAAAAANAAAAAAAAAAAAAATAGGACCAGCCTCAGCTATAGCCGAGGATCACCATCTAGTAGTATTAACTTAAATGGTTAATCAACCATGTCTCCTTTGTGTTAACAGTTACCATAAATATCAAGTAACTGTATAAGCCATTCCCACACACATTAGTTGATGTTCACAAACTAAATTAGGGGTGCTTTATGAAGTTAATGGCTAAATAGTGCATGTTGACAGAAAATTTGGGCAATTGCAATGGTATGGAATTTAGTTATGAAAATGGTGAGCGTTGATCATTTTTCTTGTAAAATTCTTCTATAACCCTTTGCCATCCACCTGAATGTAATTTTTTTTTTAATTGCAATTGTTTTGATTGTAATTATTTTTTATTGCAAAAAATTAAAGGATTAACTTAATAAATATTTTAATATGGTCGTATGCAGCAACCATGAATGTCTGCATTCAGTACGTGCAGTGGTCGGGCATTTATTTGTCTTTTTTTTTTTTTTTTTTTTTTCACTTCTAAGTTCGATCTCATTTTGACAACTAGAAAGGAGGCTTAATTACTAGAGAAAATTGCAAACCTCATTTTCACTTTTCCAATTCACGGATCCCTTTACTTGTTCTCAAAACCTCATTTCTTCTAAATGTTCAACCCCATTTATTTTTACTCTTCCCATCCCTCTAATTTTTTCCAAAACACACCACTGGAATTGTTAGAACAGTATAACAGAAACACATCACATCTTGCAAATTTAATTTGATCTACTTTCCTATTATAGTGGGATGGTGCAAAAACCATACGAATTTGATTTAGGACAACATAGACTCATCCCAGTTGTAAACATGTCAGCTAGTGTGCCTAGTTTTGATAACCAAGATTAAAAACAGCCCTTAAAACTCACACATGCAAATTAAAACAAGCAGATAATTGTAATTTTTCCTGAAATAACTTAAAAGCTATCACCCATTGCTGGATCTTCAATCTAAACACTCAAAACACTCATCTATTGATATTATGCCATATGCAAATAATATATACAAGGGGTTTTTGGGAGAGTTTGGCCGGGATGACAGGGGGTTTTGGGATATCTAGAAAGTTTTGGAAGAGTTTTAAGATATATATTTAAGAGATTTTGTGAGAAGTTTTGAGATATTTAAACGGTTTTTGAAGAATTTATAAATAGCAAGGAGTTTTGAAAAAATTTCTAAATGATTAAGGAGTTATAATTAAGAACTTTAAATGTATATAGGTTTAATTCAAAAAAAACAAATTAAGTCAATGAATTTTATTTTATTTTTTGCAAGAGAAAGCCGTGCATTTAAAAGTTAAATGAATTAAAAATTAAGAAGAACGTACAAGAATCCATATATTAATCATCAATAGATACAACTTTTGGGAGCATACAATTGGGATTCTTAATATACTTTAAGATTATAATTATCATCTCACCACCATTTATCTCAAATCATTATTTTTTTCTTAATTTTTAATACCACATTAATGTAAGTAAGAAGTGGTAAATTCTCTAGCGACAAAGTACAGGTAATTTCAAGGCACATAACCACCATGACCACCACCCTCACCACTCCCACCACCTCCTCCGTATCCACCCCCATGTGCACCTCCAGCAGCATAGCCACCACCGCCGCCACTACCAGAACCTCCACCACCACCACCACCATAGCCACCACCAGCTCCACCTCCAAAACCTCCTCCAGCTCCTCCACCACTACCATATCCACCTCCACTTGCTCCTCCAGCACCATAACCTCCTCCACTACCACCACCATGGCCGCCGCCACCGCCATATCCTGCACCATGTTCTCCACCAGCACCATACCCGCCACCGGCACCACCACCTTCTCCACCGCCATAACCACTGCCATGCTCTCCAGCATATCCGGCACCGCCACCGCCACCTGTACCACCACCACCACCACCACCAGCAGCTCCATGTTCTCCACCAGCACCATAGCCGGCCCCACCTCCTTCACCACCACCACTTCCATGTCCTTCAGCACCACCAGCACCATAGGCACCACCAGCACCACTACCACCTCCGCCACCACCGCCATGCCCACCAGCACCTCCATAGGCAACACCGCCACCTTCTCCACCACCACTTCCACCTCCATAGCCAGCAGCACCATGTTCTCCTACAGCTCCACCGCCACCGCCTGCACCTCCTCCACCGCCATAACCTCCACCAGCATTACCTCCATACCCTGATCCACCCCCACCACCAATGCCATGACCTGCACCATAGCCAATAGCAGGAATACTGTGGACAGGTTCATAAGTTAGGAGGGTTCTGGCTGCAGAACATATGCCTACACCTAATAACACAAAGAAAACACAACTGTGAAGTTTTTGAGTAGTCATATTGGAATGCCGTTGAATCCACAACAATGGCATAGAATGCAAGACAGGATAGCTATATATATAGGAGTGGGATTGGGGTCCTATAGCTACTGCGTCTAGAGCACAAGTTGGTTGAAGAACATGCAGAAGAGAATTTTGGGTGTCCCAAGAAGGTGGTCCAGTACAAGTATACACTAACACTTACACTAGTAGACCCACTAGTGTGATTTTGCTGTCGCCCACATATATCAAGCCATTGTGGTTAAGTCAGAGCTTGTATACATTTCAGAACTAATTTGCTTATCTGTATATCTGTTATTTGATTGATGGGTATCCGGCTTACTAATTCAAACCCATTTCACACTAATATTGGTCAGCTAGTTAATAATTAATTAAACTGATCGATCAAACATAGTATACACATATTAATTACTACTTATGTTTAACCAGTGAATTATACATGATCTTGTTACAGTACGTGGGCCATGGTAGAAAATCTTTTTGCTGTTTGTTATTCTCTAACTGCAATTACGTCTGCTTGACTTATTCACATATTGTTAGTTGATTCTTCCATCACACAAATCATAAATAGGAAAATATAAGTATCGAAGGTTGAAATTAATTTGAAGAGCACGCTAGCCACCACTTAAGTTAATCAAAAAGTTTCCAAGTGAATTTAAATACAGAAATGATTGATCGATAAATGAACTTTACTATTCATGAAATTTTATCAAGATGATTTATTTTATTTTCATTTTGTAAAAATGTGATTTTCATTTAATATTACAAAGTGGTTATAAATATTTCCAATATTTAATTAAACGCTACAAAATGGATCTGGTTAAGTTGATGAGAACATCACAACAACGTGAGTTGATTTGATATTGTGTAAAATTCCTCCTTAAAAGCGATCATCTCCTACATATATGAAAACGTATGCGTGATCGAGTTGATCCAAAGTAAGTGATCATCCTTGACTTTTAATCCAAATTGTTCATTAGAAATCTAAAGGTTATAATAATGTTTATGAGTATTATTACACTTGGCCTAGGAGTATTATATATTACACTTTGCCTAAAACATAATCTCTTCTCTTTTGCCTCTAAACACCGCCATCAATGACTTTCTTGATTTTATTCTAGAAGTTCCAAAGGGCGATCAACTGTTGGAGAGCTGAAAACTGAAAGTGAGAAAGAATCAAATTTACATGAATGTCATATATATGTGATTAAGTACATGCACTACCACCTTTAAAAGTGCCTATCATAATTTATCCCTCTTCCTCACATGTACAGGTCGATCATCGTTTAGTTTGGAAAACTTTTGGCACCGTCTAACCATGACTATTGGAAAGTATGAAACAGTTATTACAATTCAGTCCCCCAAAAAATATATATATATTACAATTTACAAGATGGAAGTGCATATTAGCATTTAGATCGATCGATGTGACGTTATGCCTCGGCTGTCTAATTTTGGCAAACCAAAAAGAAAACATTCTTAATTTGGCTGCAGTCCTCTCAAAGAGAAGATAAAAAAAGTCAGAGCCCTGTCGGTGCCGGCCAGTACTTTTTACAGCATAAATGATGCACTTTCAATAAAGGAAAAGTACTGAATTGCCACTGGTTAATTGACTGAAAATCTACCACAGTCGTTGCCTTCTATTGTTGTGGGGGCTAGGGAATCACATTCAATGTAACGCCATTCTGCACATCAAGGGTCAGACAGATGTAGCCTCTTTTAGCTTAAATCCTTATAACCTATCATGCAAGATCTTACCTTTTGACAGTGAAATTTTTCTTTCAACGCACATTGATTATGTGATCGAGAAATATTGTACACAACATGTTACATGTAAGTTCTCTTTACTTGATAAGCTCGATGATGAGGGTCAAATGTTTCAAACACAACAATTCTAGAAACATAACTTTTAGCGTGATGCGTTGTATTAAGCTAGTTACACTTTGTTTTACTTTGATGCATGGTTAATTCAATGAAATTTAGTGTTATTTAAATATGATTCTAAATCTACAAGACATTCTGCATCGATCACACATTATAAGATCGAAGACTGAAGAGCTTGACACAAAGTCACACAATTGCTGTGCCGCATTTGTAAGTAGATAGTAAGGATAGTGGGTAGTGGTAATTCACATGCATACATGATAATATGATTTAAGGGCACCCACCCACCCTAGATAGCCTCCCTACCTAATATTGAAGCCTTTAGTACTGTAACTGGGACCAATCCATCTCCCTTTGCTTGGCTAGTGGAGCCTTTTATTGATTAATTCTTCACGCGTTGTGCACTTGTCGTTGGTTCATTACAACCTTCTTCGCACTACATTATATTGCATCCATCATTTCTGACGTATGCATCAAAACCCTCTCTATCTTCTACATGCACCCCACCCTACCCTTCAATTACTACCTCCTTAATTGCATGCCTTTGTTTATTCATATTAAGGCCCGATCGAGTTCGTTTTTAATACAATATATGGTTGTATAACATGATAATGATAAATTTATACCGTAATAATAATGAATTAAACTCAATATCTTAGCATTAAGTGGTTTAGGGTTTATTATGGTCATGATGGGAAACATTTAGCTTCTCACTACATGAAAAGCGTCATACACTCATACCCTCCTAATAAAGCCATTAATCGCATCCCTAACTATCAATAATGTAAAAGTATCATATTTTCTGACATTATTAGCGGGACTTACATAATTGTTGATCGATTGTGCTACTCTTAAATTTTACATCTCAAAATATCTGAAGTAGTATTTAAGTAAGGTCTAAAAGTACTGCATATATGTTGACAACTTACTAGCACTTTGAAGGGCTTGGAGCGTTATCAAAGCAACCTATTCTATTGCTTACGTAAAATTCAAAAACGAAAGATAGAAGAAAATTAGAGCATTCAACCAATAATAATTGGTTTATACTTGTGAGTAAACCTACTTTGATATCATGAAAGAAATTGGAGTATCCAATCAAAACTAGTTGATAATAAAAGGAGAAGTCTAAACCCTTATAAATACTTATACAATAGTATAATTTTCTAATATTGAACAATAAAAATTTCACATTCTCATACATATATGATTCGATTTATTTATTTTTTCATTTAGTGAAAGGAGAAATCGAATTCGGGACGTCTTTAATCTTAAAAAAAAAAAAACTTACTAGATTAATAATTAGTTGATAAATCTATGATTGGTTAATTAACCCACCAACTGGAACGTCACATTAGTTATATAGTCTGCTAATATGCTCGTTTTAACATTAATCACTCTCAAACCTTATATACCTTGCTCTTGACTTTGAAGCCAGGCGATTGATGGGCCAAGCCCTAATATACTGTGTATATCGTTGACAAATTAATAGCTAGCTTCTTGTTTCTTTCGTTCTTTCTTCTTTTTTGTTTTTGGGCTGCACCTCGGTCCAAAACCATATACTTAAGTGAGGGATCTCTATATATATGACCCTTTAAACCAAGTGGGTCGAGAATTTCATAATTAATTAAGTTGACCCTAGAGTGGATGAGAGGGAACAACAAAGGCTAGGAAATGCGGATAATTTGTGGAAGCAAATAAAAGAGAAATTAGAGCAAGGGAAGAAAATATTATTTCTTAATTTTTTTCTCTTTTATCTTTCTTTTAAGAGGGGCCAAACGTTGAGCTTGTAGTTTTACTATTTGAGAGCATTTATTCCTGTATCTTAAAATTCCCAAAAGGAACAAGAGATCTCTTGAAGAAGAAATGTCTATTTAGCTAGAAGAAGAAATGTCTATTTAGCAGTACATGGGAATTTGATGAAGAAAATGTAGGGGATTTTAAGCCTCAATATCTAATCACAAAAAGTGCAAGCAATATAGATAAAAGACAAAATCCAACAAAGCCAACCAATTCCAAAATGTTTAAGGCCACACACAAGCAAACTCAAACAAATAGCAACAAACATCAAACACATACACAATATGAAAGAAGAAAAGCACACCGAATTTAACGCGGTTCAACTAGCTAATGTGATTAAACAAACTACATACATTCACCAGATTATTAGGGTTCCACTATAGAAGAAGAACAACAAGAGGGAGAATGTCTAAATACAAGATTGAACCCATAAGTGTATCTCGATCTCACTCACTTTTAGGACTTACAAAATTTCTCCCTTCTCAATGAAATTTTAGGGTTTTCTTACCCATGAGATCCTATTTGTAGTCCATAAATCTTATTATCTTAAGCGCTTACGTTGGGGGCAAAATGGAAACAAAGTCAAAAAGCGTAGCTGAAAAGCTGAGGCCCAAAAGAACTTTTGAATCTCATGGTTTTGAATTTGGATGGATCAATCCCGCCCCCTATAATATTTTTTTCCAAAAATCCCCACTTTATGTACAAAATATTATTAAAAAAATAAAAATAAAACAGTACAGAAGATGCAGCAGCACCCATCCAAAGATAGTCCAAGCCCAGAAGGTATGGGTTGTCAATATATGGCCGAAGACAGTCCAAACGGAAGCGGTTGAGTCCATTTACGAGAGAGGCTTTTATGAGGCATGTCCCATTGAGATATCTCCCACAAAAAAGTATGACCCATATGTTATAGGACCTACCTCTTTGTGAGAGATGTTCCAATAGAACATGCCCCCTGAAAACCTCGGTCATTCATTTGCTCATGATTTCCTTGTTTTTTTTTTGGCTACTCATTTCCTTTCTCCTTATCTATTAATAAAGTTGCTTAATTTCTGTCCACACAAACTGAGCACTCAATTTTGATATTTCAACCAATAGCGTTGCTCCACTAAAAAGATTACATAGCTCATTACAAGGATCAATAATTGAAAGGAATCCAACAAAATTTAGGAAAATGGAGACTCAGAGCGGTGGTGAGCAATTTTTGAGGTTCAATTCCTCTCACTAATCATTAATCACTAATCACTAATCACTATGCTCTTTGTTATATCATATTATCAAGAATAAGAGAAGAAGAAGAAGATTCATAATAACGGTAGTTGTCAATCATACTTGAGTCTTTTGCAGGCCTGTGACAGTGGGAGGCAACTCTGGCATCAGCAACTCATTTTGCAGATGCAGCGAAGGGTGGAAATGTGTCATCACCAGGACTGAAGGGCCTGATGCCGGCAAGGCCTTCTTCAGATGTGGTCAAAATTGCACCTGTCTCATGTGAGTCAATCTCAATCACCATACATGCAAATAAGGCCAACTTTCATTTCTTGTCTTATAATTTTCACCTCATTTCGACTCAAGTTTATATAATTTGAAAATTTTCTGTTATGCATAAGCAAGACGATCTCTGAATGGTGCATCTTAATTGTGTAGTTTTGGGAATTGGAATCTCACAGAAGTCTAGCGTACCATATCACATACTAACTGAAATAACCTTTTCCTGCTGTCTGTCACACAGTCAGTGCATCAAATGGTCACGATGCACCGACAGTGCCATAAAATGCTAATGCCTGATTCTTTGGACAGAAATGAAGATGGGACAGTTACCAAGGACGCCCTGCTGCAGGAGGCAGAAAAATTTGGCGCAAGCGCAGCATACTGCGAGTGTGGTGAAGGATGGAAGTGTGTCATCTCCAAGATTGAAGGGCCTGATGCTGGCAAGGACTTCTTCGAATGTGCTGATGGCTGCACCTGTCTTACCGAATCCTGAATGGCATTAAGAAATTGCATGTGTAATGTAACTATAAGGTACCATTGCTATAGCTTGAACAAAGGCCTCAAAAGGGCTCTGTGTCATGATAGTTTGCTTGTGAAACCGAGTTAATTTGGTTGTGTAAAATATTGTTAAGGCATAGCCTGCTTGAATTGCTGGTAAAAAAATAAAGGGGCAGTAGAAAGGCTGCCTATTGATGTACCAGGATTAGTAATTGCTGAACTATGAAATGCATGCTCTATTATGCTCTGATTTAGAGTTTCATAGTATTGCAGAATATTAGCAGATCAGAGAAGTACTAACAAGCAGATCTTTACTCCATGATTACTATTCGATATGAGCCTGTAGACATGCACCAATTGCCACACTTGTGCAGATCGAATAAGAAAAAAGAAAAAAAAGTCTTGTTGTACACTCAAAAGAACCATCTAAGAAGTTCATATCAGCCTTCTGCTCCCTCAAAAGCCATTCAAATTCCTTTTGACCCAGAAACACCGAAAAAAACACGCTGGAAAACCTTCGCAATATATCTTTCTAACAGAGTTCAGCTCACAAACCGACCTTCGCAACATAGGAAGACTCGAACAAAGCTCAAAGATATCTCAAAATAAATCTCTTTCTTACATTTCTAAATTTTAATTCATACTAATAAAGAAAGTAATAAAAAGCTAAATACAAAAGAAAATGAGTGCCTGTTGCTGGAAGATGATCTCAATTGGGGATGATCAATTATACAGGCAGTACCTTTGGAAGAGTGAATCTTAATTATAATAGCTTGGGGAGCTCTGCTATACAACCGTTGGGACGAGAGATATATGAGAATGTGCATAAATGGTTCCATTCATTCCTCTTATACAAAAAGTGTAGTGTGAACTAATTGTCTGAGTACGTAGCTCATACTTGGTGTGTTTTTGTTGTACTGTTTGGCTTATTGGAAATTGAATTCACCATATAAATAAGAATAAATGAGCAATGGCACAAAAGTGCAAAAAAATATAATAGATGGGGTTATGTGATTTTAATGGACAATCTGGTAAGAGAACATTTTCTGTACATATATAGATACATGTATATATAGGAAAAGAGATTCAAGAGGTGAACACATTGCCGAGCATTGTTTTCAAAACTACTGATTGCTCGGTACTACTTTAATTATCGTTTTTTACTATACTTCCGAATTTAGCTATATAGAGTGTAGACTAACTTGTGAAGGATTTATATAGATTTTAACTTTGAAAGTTAGATGTCTAAATTATAGTTGATATCAAAGCCGACAAAACAGGTGCTGAGCTCTCAGTCAATAGAGCGAAGGCTTGCACCGTTTCCACATGAAGCGGATACAGATTAGCATGACCAAATTTACCAAAAGTACATATATATATATAGAACATTTCACTGAACAGATATGTACATGTGTACATAAAATAGATGAGATAAGCAAGATGAGAATTATCTGAATTTATGAAAAGAAATGTGCATGTGACAAGTGATCAACTAAAATCACATTGAGAAAATACAAATTTCTCTCTCTACGTAACATGACCAACAACACAACTCATAAGAATTCATAAGCACCAAATTATGTAAAGCATGTAAAAAACCTCATTTCCGATAATGCCCCTAAGAATTTCTCAAATTCCACGCACAAAATGCCAGACGTCGCCGAGAATGTTGCGACCCTCGTGAGGCCTTTCCTGTCTTTTCACATACCCTTTGGCCTCATTCTCCGTGTACTCGTCGAAACCCACCTTACCATTTTTTTCCCACATCGCTTCCCCGAAGCTTCTGTGCGCGAAATAAGCTTCAGCGTCCACCGAAACGACGCCGTTCTCGCCCTCGCCTTGGACCACACTAATGGGCAGGCGCTCGTAGTGTCCGATACTTGTGCCCTCCAACTCGTCGAATCGGGCGAGTCCCGGAGTCGACAAGGAGTACAGCTCGCCCTTGACGCGGTGGCCCGACCCGGGGAGGTTGATGAGGTAGGGAATGCCGTGAGGTCCACAGACGAGTGGGTAGGAGTGGTGGGTGACATAGGGGCCTATGAAGACGGCGTCGTTTCGGCTGATCAGATCCTGGGTCAGTTTGTGGTTGTAGAATCCTCGTTTGAGTGTGCCATAGGTGAAGATTAGGTGGGGTTTGGACTCGCCGTTGAAACTGTCTGCCATGATTGGCTGAACAAAACAAATAAGCTGCAGAATGAAATCATCCCCCGAAGAAATTCTTATACAGAATCTTTTGTAAAGAAATGCTGGCATGCCACGTGGCTCAATCCAACTCGGAGAAATAGCCCAGATGATGTATGATGACCCATCAACTCAGAAGCCTTTTGGTCTCTTTGTATATGGGTCAGAGTTTGGAGTTGGCTCGGCTTCGTAGCCCATTTCAATCCAATATCATAAAACCCCACCAGACCTTTTCAAGCCTGGTCCAATTTTGCAGACTTGGCTGGCAAAAGTAAAATTGGGTATACATGGAGGTTACCAGATTGGGCATCCCAATACAACATTTTGCCCTATGACCCATTGACCCTACCTAGACTTAGGCCTCGTTTGGGCATTGAGGGGACAGTTGTCGGCCAGCGGGTGATCGAAGGTCATAGAAGACACGTGACACAAGTGTTTTACTAAAAAATCTTGATTATTTTACAATCCATAAGATTTAGGGTGATAGACTGAGAATGTGAATATTATTATAGCCCTTATTTAATTATTATGACTATTCCAAATAGTGTGCTCAATCACTTCATTTGTAATTTCAAGGGTAAATAAATTAGTCAAGGTCAATTAAACCAAGTACGTTGCCGTTTTGTTCAAAACACCTCGCTGTCCATTTTATAGACCTGGTGGGCCAAAAGTCGTCCATGTTTGTTATTGTTCTAAAAAAAAAGAAACAGTCTTAACCCAAAAAAAAAAAAAAAAGAAACAACAGCTTTGAAATTTGGTATAAACGAGGACTAAGCACCTCACTAGGCCAACCCAATAAAAACACCTCGCTGTCCATTTTATAGACCTGGTGGCCCAAAAGTCGTCCATGTTTGTTATTGTTCCAAAAAAAAAGAAACAGTCTTAACCCAAAAAAAAAAAAAAAAGAAACAACAGCTNAACAACAGCTTTGAAATTTGGTATGAACGAGGACTAAGCACCTCACTAGGCCAACCCAATTGCGCCGCGTCAGTTTACTTCATGTGGTGCTGCCCCACTGGATCGGCCCCTCCACCTGCCCCATTGAAAATTGAAAAGGCGTTGCAACCGTGTGCGTATGTCTGTCGTTTTGTGCAGGGCACAGAATCGCAGGTCCCATAAACGAGTTTCGAAAAAGTTGACCAGGACGCTTCGACATCCAATCAAATGCTTTGTCCACAATTAAAGGCTGAGTCATACTGCACCCGACCGTATAAGAAAGCGACGCCGTCACGTGGTACGGTGGGGCAGCGACCACATGAGTTGTTCTCCTTGCCCCCAGAATGGGTCCCACGAAGGAACCTTTGCTCAATTACTCTTGGGATATAGACCGTACACGTGGAACGATGTGTGATTAGGAGTGGAGGTTGGGACCCAGTTGATTATACGAGGGGCTTTGGAGTTTGGACTAGAAACGTTTCGAAGGGAGTCTGCCAAAAAGGTTAAAGGTTTGTAGTCTTTCCTTTTCTCTGTACATTGCACCCGACAATTATCTTCATCCAAGCTTCTCCTCTTTTTTTTGTTTTTTTTTTTTTGACCACTAGCTTCTCCTCTTTCTTACAAAAACAAAACAGAAAAAAGTTGAGCGGCCAAAAAAAGAAAAACAAAAAAAAAGTTGATTGGGATTTGTGAAAAAGTGATTGGACCGTGGACCATAAAATGATAAATATGTTTTATCAACTTAAAATATATCTAGTTTGATAAATACCAAAAAAAAAAAACAAGGGAATATATATTCTTCTTCTTTTTTTTGTCTGAATATATATTCTCTTTGGAATGGATGCTTCTGCGTGACTTCAAATATTTCTCTTTTTTTTTTTTTTTTGCATGAATAAATTCCAAATGTTGGTATTCATTGGCCCTATTGGGGTTCATTGAGATATTATGAATGTGGCAATCTTATGAATTGTACCATTCTAAGAGATGTGAATATGACAAGTGTTGGGAAAAAACAAAACGTGGGTGTCACAAGCAATAATGTTTAATGACTAAATCTGTTAAGTAAATCATGTATTAACACTGCATATAAAATATCTTATTGCAAAGGAATAAGATCTGCCAAAAAAAAAAAAGTGGAGAGTAGTTTAAGACTCAAAAAGATTGGTAACTAAATAATGCGTTTACTAACTATTATGTTTTCATCTTATACAATTTGATATATACAATCTTCCAGTGAGGAATTCCTCATTTAATGTTAAATAAGAGATTTTCTTATGGGATCCACACGAGTTGTTTTGTGTTGATCCGAACCATTTATTTTTTACATCTTTATTGATAGATCATCTTTATAAACAATTAGCCAAATCAAAAACTATTAACGAACTAAAAATTTTGTATGAAACTGTCCATTTGCAAATAAATTCCCAAATATTATTCTAAATTCTAAAATAATATAAAATAATAATCTAATTTAGAAAAAGGAGTAACTTAATAGTTACTTTTAAAAACTTAATTGATATACAAAAAACAAAGACCATCCTTAACTGGATGGTACTTACTTTCATACGAGAAAAACTTACCTATTATTGGGATGGTAGGTCAGCAATCTAACCTTATGTTACTATCCAATTAAAATGAGACATCTGTCACAAACCCTTCTTCGCTCACTAAAGATGACTGAAGATGTTGTAATTAACTAGTTTTTTTTTTTTGTTTTTTCTAGTCAACATTAAATTGTAGAATTCCTAATCGTAACTACAAACCAGTTCTAAGAGTTGAACGTACTTAAGACTTAATTTATGTGGATTTCTGAACTGGATCAATATTCCTAAGACTTAATTTATGACAAATTAATTTTTTAATTTAATTTGCTTTTTGGGTTAGTTGGTTTAACGAAGATCTGGTAGACCCTGATGGGCTGATGAAATATGACGCATACAAACATATATGACCTTCCCTATTCAAAACAAGCTTGCACTAAATTAATGGCCAAAGAGGCAAAGAGCATATAGATACTTATAATATATGTAATTTGCATATGGACCCAGGTGGGAGAGGTGGTTGTTGAATTAAGTTAGCTAGCTTTGGTTGCAATTTTCTTACTTTATAGATCAAAGTCGAGAGTCCATCATAATCCATATTAATTATATATACGTTGTCAACACATAAATGTTGGTGAACGCTCTTTTTGACTGAGTATATGTCCCATTCAATGGTGTGCCATAGATTATCAACCCTCCTAGAAGCTATGTGCTTCAAGCTTTAATTTTTTACTTAATTAGTATCTCTCTCTTTCCTCCCTATGGGAACACGTAAAATATTATTTCATTAACAACAAACATGATTCTATTAAAACAATGATTGATTCCTTACATATAGAAACCCTAAGTTGATTATAGTTTAACACGTGTAATAAAGAGAAATTAGTCAATAATCTACAAAAAGATGTGTTAAATTGTGAATGATTTGTAAAAGACGAATGCTATCATCTGATTTATTTGATTTTTGACATAGATGATTTTCAAATAATCATTTAAAATATAAACGGTTTAGATTACAAAAATACATTGTAGAATGAAAATAATAATTAAAGGAGAAAATCGGTGAAGAAGATAAATAACATTTCTCCTTGAAAAAAGAATGACTTCTTAGATGTAAGAACTAAACATGGTTTGCATGCAGGACCGGCCACTAGCCGACCTTGGTAAAAAAATCAAATTTTCCTTATATACAAAAAAAGAAAGAAAAAATCTTTAGAATTTGAAGCAAAACTATTTGATAAAATATTTCAAAAAGATAATTCTTAAGCCAAGAATGATGAGTTTTCTTCATCGCATCATCATTTTGGATTGTCACTGTGTGCATAAATGAACATGCATGTATATATATACCACACTTTTCATACTTAGAATTATTAATTAATTAGTATAAATCAAGACTATTAGAGCACATTTAAAAAACTTATTGGAATTGTGAATCTTCAAAATGTGTAATTGTCCTCATTGTTTTCAAAATGATACGATAATATATGCATGAGATGATGAGGACATAGCAGATGAAGAGTAGATAGCAAGCAAGTACCTGCCACTGATGATGACTGCAGCAAAGCTGTGGTTCTCATACATGGCGTATGCCCAGTAAATTATATGACTCATGCATATTGTAGTGGCCTTTGCTTGGCTTTTTGTTTAAAGCTACTGCAAAAATGGATATGTGATTCTGTCAAACTCTTTCATGACTTTTTGGGGTTTGATTAATAGCCACTAAAAGAGTCAAGCATGTCGGAGCTAAAGATTCTCTTCCCACTCGACTTAAATCCAAACCCATATACTAGTTTTCATGCCTCTTATATATATACATATATGCATGTGTACCCTAAAAAACAGACCCAAAAAAAAGGAATGGGAATCGTAATTGTCTTCAGCATTTCTCTAACGACAATTGCCATCAAACAGTCAAACCTACGTAGTAATCTCAATAGAACAGTGATCAAAAATCTTAGTTATGCAATTTTAGCAATTCCGTTGTTCCTGAGATGGAAAAAAAAAAGGGTTGCAATTTTGCAAATTCATTGTAGTCTAGTAGTATATTGAAAACCAAAAATATAAAAAAAGCTGTTCAAAATATCATGGTAATATCAGGTTTAGTAAAATGTTTCCTTAAAATTTGAGTTTTGTATTGAACCAGAAAACCCTCAAAGACTTTTTGTTTGGTCCAAAAACACTGGCAATGTAACTAATGCCTAAAGGAAGAGGTCAAGCTCAACTGCTCTAACTCCCCACTCACAAGGGGATTAGTACTTAGACAACGTCAAATGTAAGATATATATATCTTTCCACATGGGGTATCGATCACTTGAGACAAGCAGTAAGTGAACAATTTATATATAATATTTGAGTATGAGGTGTACAGGTAGTCATTAATCTTTTAATATCAACATTCAACAGAAAACTAATTGACAATCCATCAAAAACAGAACGCGGGTCTTCTTTAAGGCTGAATTCAAATATAGAATGTAAGAGAGCGTTTAAATGCTCACGAGCATTCTAACGTTAAGCACTAATACCACATTTTTAACTTTTATTAGAGAAAAATTGAGAAAAAGACCCATAATATATATATTGTATTTGATAATGAAAGACTTTTCATTTTCAAATTTGAAGTGAAATATGTTGCAAGCAACATTCAAACACAAATTAGATTAAATTTGGATTGCGTAACTGGATGAGCACGCGCGTCTTATTTGGTGCAACTTGTGGATTGCATGAGTTGGAAAGTTGAAAACTTTGGTAACGAATAAACTATGTGCAATTTGCAAGACTAATTTAGAAAAATGCTTTGTTTATCAAAATCTACATGTGCTAAGGTTCGCGGGGCTGCATAGAATATTGTTGCTGTTTTTGTCGATCCAATGGTTCGAATCTACTCGCAGATTCGAAAAATCCAAATTAATATTGTAAACACGTGGTTAAGGTTACTAATTAAAACGATTTTGTATTTACCTTTGGAGCACTTGCCGCTAAAACTTGAGGTCAAATGAAAAACATTCGATCACAATTATCTAGACATAATGCTCAACATTTGATAAACTGAATCCAATTTTATAATAGTTTAACAAATTATAGCATTCTAGCTAGATCGACAATTAGCACATTTTATTTACAATTAAGCTGGTTTTGTAGCTACGTACAAGTAAATTAATACAAATATATAGCTGGTTTATATAATTATAAATGTAGACATGATCAACCATGCATTTTGGAAGTTAGTGATAAACAAAATGATTATTATTGCTTCAAATTAAGGTTATTAGTTTCTTAATCAGGAATTTAACATGTTATTATCACCTTCAAGGCTTCAACATATCTTACAAATTTGGTTACAAATTAAATATTATGTCAAGAATTAGAATTATTAGTAATTTAAGGTCATCATTAGCATTAAACTAATTGTATCACCCTTTCAAGGAGTCTAAACAAATAATTATCAATTAATGGTTGCAAAGATTAGTGATTATATATTGAAATATAAATATATATCACTTTGGTGGACCTAGCTACTATACCATTTGGTATTCTAATAATTCCACAGACAGTAAGCCGCACACTATATCTTGCATTCACGAGAACAGATCGATATGTCAATCTTATTATTTTCAAGTTGTGATTATATATATGTTGCTGTTCTATGATGATCATTCTGTTATTTATTAATCTTAATTTATATGATGATGATGATTCTATTATTGTTAAACGTTCACACTACTTGGGTTGAAGAGACACGCAGTCTTAAAAGTTGTTTGGAATATTTAAGCTCTCTCTTCATCATGACCCAATGCCAATTAATGGTCCAATATTAATTAACAACCCCTTACTATGTTGGTGTATGTTCTTTTTGACATTAACAAAGTTATCTTAAGCACTTTTGTTTTCACTTTGAGTAATGAAGGATTTAATTATGATAAATGAGGTGTGTGATCTGGTAATTCACAGTTATTTAACTAAAAATCTAATACTTTGTAGGGTTAATTAGCCACTACAGCTTGATATATCAATGCGGGACCAAGATTCTCTATCCATTTGCATACCCATCACCATGGTTTTGATCTTAGCCATATTTTCTTTCACCTCTTTCTTTCTGGTCGATTAATGCATGGTAAGGTGATAGATAAACAAATGGGTAAGGGATCCTTGTTCATCAATGTCTTATTATCAATTATTCAGCTCATCTTTATTTTTAAGCTAGGTCGGTTGAGTTTAAATATTAAATTGGGTTTTTTTTTTTCTCTTAAATGTTATAACTTTATGTCATTTTACTTTAGAAACTCAATTTAAGTTTGGTTGAAACTTACTAATCAATCAACTAGCCAAACAACCTTTTATTTATTTACATTCAATTGTATATATTTTTTGACAATCTCAATTTTTTTATGGAATCATATTCACAACCTAATCAATTTGTTATGTTTTTAGTGTTTGAATTAAATTTAAGACTTAGGTTTTAAACTTTCAGTGTTTAATTTTGAGGCTTTAGGGTTTTCATAGTCTCTGTGTCAACTCGATCTCACAAAATGTATTGCACAAGTCAGGTTAGGGTATATTTGACACAAATCTGAATTAATATGATTTGAACACAACACGATTTGATTGCCACACACTCTTTAAATTATAGATTAATTATTATAAATGCATTAGAATAAGATATGTCAAAGATTCGATTATCTATGATATGCCCCCAAAAAAAAAAAGTCAAAAGTTTGCTTTCCATTTTGAAAGTAGATAATTAAAAGAAATACCATGTAAATTAATGTAATTCGTTCAATTATGTTGTCACTCCGAAACAACAAAGATATAATCTTTCTTAATCATCGGAGTTATATTATAGTGTATTTATTCGCTCTTTTTTTGAGTAATGAAAGATTTAATATAAGTGGACCTAAAATGAAGACCAACCTTACATTTTCACCATCATAATTATAATGTGCCCCTAACCACTAAATTAAGAGACTAGGAAGTGACATATCTAGGCCCTACCCTACCTTACCCAAAATCAAATCAATCAATCCCTTAGGCCCTAACTACGAAACAACTGAACCAACAAGTACACTAATATCATTTTGGAAAGAAAAGAATTGAAGTACACTAAGAGATTCTTATCTCAAACTTGCTTTTATTAGTCGGTAAATTAATTATCATTTACTACATGTCAACTCATGTATGTAATCATACACATCTTTATATATGCTTGATTATGTAACAATTAAGTAACGTGTATTTGTACTCATTTTAGACATCAAGTACAAGTCTGCCACTTGTCCTTTTTTAAGTAATCATTTTTATTGTTTTGTCTTGTCTTTTTTTTTTTGAATTAATTACCGGATAATCATTTTGATCAAATAGTAAATATAAGAATGAGAAAAACCACTCTTTCGCAAAAAGAAAAGGCAAAAATAATACAAAAATAAAAATAAATAAAACGTAGCATTATTTTTCAGAACAAATGTAATTTTTCATCTCGTATATTCTCTTCGTA
This sequence comes from Purshia tridentata, assembly GCA_003254885.1. Taxonomy (NCBI): domain Eukaryota; kingdom Viridiplantae; phylum Streptophyta; class Magnoliopsida; order Rosales; family Rosaceae; genus Purshia; species Purshia tridentata. The sequence goes on from QANT01008518.1 coordinate 20,565, forward strand.
AGAAAAAAACATTCGGTGTTTTCTTATTCTCAAATTTTCAATTAGCACACTAAATGAAAGTGAAATACACTTGCTTAATTGGGTTAGGTTCCATTAAAATGTGGCTAATTAAAATTATATGTGTCATCTTTCCTAACCCACCTCTTTAAAGACTGCAATGTGAAACCTAATTAAGAGAGTACTCTCACTTGTTTAAAAGAATATAGACAAAATTGCTAGTCAGAGATGATATCTAATGTTGAAGATCCACGTGCCACGTGGCCGTAATTACCCCAAGTTTGACCATTCCATTTCTGTTAAAGACAGACTAGAAGTTGTCAACAAAATCAAGCGCCAAATCCGCTTCCCACCTCCCCATTTTCTCACTCAATTTATGACAACCAAACGTAACGCCAGAAATGCACAATTAATAATTAATGTCAAGAGCCATAAATATATATCACACAAATTAATCAAGAATCAATAAACAGATCAACGCAATCGCTGATTAATTGCCAATTTTGCCATTTCAACACCGAAATTCCATTTCACTTTCAAACTCCAAAAATCAAAAAATAAAATTAAGAAAAAAGAGAAAAATTAAAATTATTAGTTTTTTTTTATCTGTTAATTAATTATTATTATTTTTCCTACAAAAATATATGATAATAATTAAATTAACCTCTGTACACTGGCGATCGCTCTGAAACAATCTTCGAAATCTTTGAATGCCGGAAAGCCTTGATAGGACTCGGGAAGTACCACCGGCCCTTCGCCGACGGTTTTCCTCCTCCGGCGCCGGAATTTGATGACATCATCGGTACCGCCACCGACCTCGACCTCATCATCATCGTCCTCCTCATTGCCGCCCCCTCGTCTTCTACTTCCTCTTCTTCTTGAACTTTCTTCACCTCCGCCACTGACGTCTCCTGCTCGACAGTCGGCTCGCTTCTTTTGCTCCTCTGCGAGGACCGAAACATCGACGACCAGAACGACGGCGTTTTAGTCCTTCCACTCTGCGGCTCGCTCCGGTCGCCGGAGGCGAAGTCACCGAAGCCGCCGCCGCCGACGAACCTCGACCGCGAGCGCAGGAAAGGAATCGCGGTCGCCACCGATCGGGACCGCCGGAAAGATGGCTCACTCTCAAGCAGTTTTGCCACGCGGACGCCGTCGCCTGCGGGGAAGCGGGACGAGGAGGACGAAGAGGAGGACGAGGACGTGGTCGCGGTGGCGCAGCAGGCGCAGGGGCGCACGTTAGCACAGTCGGGGCAGAGAGCGGCGAGGCGCTCGCGGAGGCAGACGGGGCAGATTCCGCTCTTGCGCTTCTTGGAAGGGTGTTTTAGACATTTCCACACCTCCTCTTCGTCGACGTACACCGCCGCCATTGCGTTCCGGTGAGTAGTGAGTTGCGTTTGTTCAGTTTTTCTCTCTTTTGCTTTGGTTTTGGTCTTGCGTGTTTGCTTGCTGGCTTCTACTTCTGGGTGTGTCTCTCTCTGTGGCTGAGGTTTATAAAAGGTGGGGTTTGATTAGGGGGGACAACTTAACCCTGGTTATGATGATTTTAACCGTGGTTACCGTAATTCGGGGTTTCAATGGGCGTCGATTAGTAAACCTTGGTAGACCGAACGCCGCGTTTTGGGCATTTATAGATTCAGTAGAGGTCTTCAGTGGGTGTCTGAGGTTGCCGAGAGTGCCCCGATTCTCGGGGTTTATTTACAGAAATGGCATGGGGCAGTTCACACGTGCAATATGGGAGAGTTGAGTGCAAAATGGAATGGTCGTCTGCAGACAACTACGTGCTGGGTCCCACAGGAAAAAAGATAAATTGATTGGTTATTTGTAAAGTAAGCATTTTAGGTGTTTATTTGACCTTTTGAGTTGAGGAGTTCTTATTCATAAAGTATTGGTACTTAGATTTCTGACCAGCAAAAAAGAAAGAAGGGATTTCTGACCAAGGAATTGCTAATTGACTCTGTAAAATAACTGGGTCAAAATTATGCCATCATTTGTACATCAGCTTTATGGATATTGGTCCTCCAAACTTACTAACATATAATCAGAGTGAAATGAATGAAAGTTATTCTTATTTTACTCAAATTTGATACTTATTTATATTTAGGAATAAAAAATTAAATAGGGCTCACTCCAAACTTGGTAATCATATCCCTTATTTTTAGAGCAGTCGCACTCTTTGGGAAGAGTTGGTCTTGACTCTCATTTCATATAGAGTCATTACTTCATATCAAAATTGTTCTCATATTTTTTTAATAATTTCAAAATACCCATAAGAAAATAAACCCTATAGGTATTTTGTACGGGGTATTTTAATAATAAAATTATATTGGATTTTAATTCATAAATATTAATAAACATATGAGTGAGAATCAGTTCTATTTTTAATTTCAGATAGTTAGTAAACAACTTAATAAGAATGACTCATTGATGACCAAAAAATGGGAATGATTTATGGCCACTCCAATTCATTTGCTCTCTAATTCCCTTTCTCTTTCATTCTATGAGTAAAAGTGACTTACCTGCAAGGAATGTGCAAGTTCCCAAGCAATATTTAGAGATATAATTGAACTTTATTTAAAAAATATCATTATTAGGTGCATAAATATAAGTGGCAAACTACAAATTTTGTTATATAAAAGGACAACAGCTTGTGTTGTTATGATCCAAGATAAAAAGCAATGTCGAGTGCTCGAAAAAAAGCGTCGATTGATTGGCAACTATAAATGGGATTGTAACTATAGTTACAACGTAACTTATTTATCCTAATAAATAAAAAAAATGCTAACTTTAAATATTAAACTAATAAATTTCTCTAAAATACTTTCATGAAAATATTAAGATTCAAGTAGGAAATTGAGAAAAATAATAATTTGATTAGCAACTGTGGCTATAGTTGTTGAGCAACTAGTAGCTACATTGAGCGCTCAGCAATTAGACGCATGAGCATAAAAATTGTTCTAAATATTACAGAATTTAGTTTGTTATTGTTTTTTGGGTTAAATACGTTTTTAGTCCTTGTATTTTACTCCAAAAACAAATTTGGTCTTCGTGGTTTCAAAATTCTGATTTTAGTCCTTGGGTTTTACTCCAAAAACAAATTTGGTCCTCGTGGTTTCAAAATTCCAGTTTTAGTTCTTGGGTTTTTGTCCATTTCTAATTTTGATCC
>QANT01008523.1:0-16846 GCA_003254885.1 Purshia tridentata
TGCCCAATGGTGATCAGTAAAATCAACCATAATAATAAACATAAGATTACAACTTTACTTGTATAACATAATAACTAATTTCTACAAAGAATCCATAAAATTAAATATGAAAATACAAGAGAAAGATTAAAGGGAAACAAGGGCTAAACCTTGAAGCCTTGAAGAACATCAAGCCGTTTCCAAAATCCTTCTGTCCTTTGTTCTTCTTTGATCTTTCTCTTGTATATGTCTATCTTTTGAATGTATAAAGGGTGAAAATATTGGCATGATAAATCCCAAAAGGAGATGATAAATCCCCCCTATGGCTGAATGTATATAGCTTGAATATTGGCATGATGGCTACAAGGCAAAGACTCCTTTCTAGAGGCTCTTTCCTCTACAACTATAAAAAAAAGGCTGTGATAGGAATTAATTCCTTTCATTTAGCCATCCAAAAAATCCTAGATATATACTAGGATTTTAATTTTCTTAATTTAGCCATGTAGATAATTCATTGAAAATAGGATTTAATTATGAATTTTGACGTGTAATTAAAATTCTGACATGGCACTTAGTAAAAAGACTTTGCTACGAATTAAAACGATTTTATTATGAATTTGAAAATGTTGAGATCATTTTATATCATTTATTCTACCCTTAAATCATGCATTTTAGTCCTTATGGTTTAATTTCCTTTATATTTTAATTTTTTTTTAATTAAAGAGTTAAATTAAGTTTTTACTTTATCTTTTAGTTAATTATTTTTAAAGTAAATGTTTATAAACCCCCAATTTATAGCTAAGTTTTCTTAAAACCTCCACCCTAAATTAAAATATATCAAAACCCCTTATTATAAACTTAAAATCTTCTAAAACCCCCTAGTCAATTATACCCAACTAGCTTTGACCCCCTTTTTTTAATATCCCAAATATGCCCATTATTATTAATTACTAGCTGGTTACACAAAACTCAAATTAAGGTTTCTTACTCTCCTTCTGTCTCTCTCTCTCATTCATCTGGTTTCTCTCTTCCCAAGCACAGTTGCCTGCACGTGCTCCATCATCCGGCAACGGTTGCCGACGAGACCGGTCTCAATCTTCTCATCTCTTCTCTCTCTTCCTCCACCTGCCTTTCACTTGCCGTGAAACCAAGTGTCGACGCTAGATCGAGTCTAGGCAGAGATGAGTTCCCTCGCCGGTGATCCATCGATTCTGGCAAGGACGATCTACCGGAGCTACGAGGGATATTAACTATTCATGTTTCATTGGCAGCCCCTCCATCTGTCAGTAATGTTCGAATTGTTGGAGATGATGTTGGAGGCGTGCAGTACGATCAGAGGAGTTGTGATTACTTTGGAGGAAGAGAGGGCCCCAGCAAGTTTGAATGGTTATGTGAACATAGGGACGCTGGGTTAGTACTCATACGTTGTCATGCTTCAACAGAAGACAATATTCTTTCCTAGTTGGTTTTTTGGCGTTCATTTCTCAATGATGAAGTTCATCATAATTCTGTTCACCCAAAAAAAAAAAATTCATCATAATTTTGTTCCTTAGATCATTTTTCAGTTTTGTCCTTTTTTTTTTCTTTTGTCCTATGTTTTTTCAGTGAAGCTGTGTAATTGTTTTTTTTAACGAAGGTATAACTATTTTGTTTAGCGAAGGTTTAGTTAAGGTGTAACTGTTTTTTTTTAAGTGCCTACAAGTTTTTTTTCTTATTGAAAAATAATGGTGTAATTATTTGTAGTTATTTTTTAATGTAATTGTATTTTCTAAATTCAGTTTCAGTGTAATTGCCTTTTAAAGATTTAATTTCAATTTCAGTGTAACTGTATTTTGAAAATACAGTTACACTGCTCGTCAGTGCATGCGTCAGTGCACATGTCAGCGTGCGTCAGAGTGCGCGTTAGAAGGGTAAATAAAGTATTATAAATTTTAGGGGGGTTTTGGAAGAGCTTCTAAATGAGTGGAGGCTTAAGAAAAGTTTTCTTGTAATTAGGGGGTTTAGAAAAAGTTACCCTTATTTTTATTAGTTTAAATTATTTGTGAGAATTTTAATTAATTAAGTGGTTTGTTTTGTAGGTTTTTAATGTTCCAAAGCCCAAAGAATGAAGAAGGAAAAGAATCCCAGCCGCATTTTTCTCACAAGCTACTCCTTCCTTCATTAGTCTTCCTCTTAACGAATAGCACGCTGCCACGTGGCAATCTTTTCGTCTTTTTGGTTGCACCTTTCTTTCTCATGCAAGCTGCTCTTTCCTTTTCCGTCAAGCTGCCAGCCGTACAAGCTACCAGCCTCTTCTCCTTTCTCTCTATTGGCGCGCCTCCCAAGCTCTCTCACTCCAAGCCAAGCAGCCAAGCAGCCAAGCCGTAAGTCGTGCTTCTCTTTCAAAAGCCAGCATGCGCACGCCCAAGCGTAAGGAGCCGGCGCCTTTTTGGTTGATTAATCAACTATGCTGCCAACCAGTGGCTGCCACGTGGCAAACCGGCCGCTGCCAGCCTTTTTGCCAGCACCACTCTTCTTTTTGTGCTGATCTACTCTTTCATATATTTTCTAATTATTCTAGACTCTTCCACCCTATTCTAGTTTTTACCTATTTAAAGGAATTTTTAGATCACTTTTTGAGATCCTTTATCTCATATTTTATTTGCTGCCTCTTTTAGTATTCTCCTAAGATTTTTCTTAAGGGCCTTTTGGCTATGTTGTTAGAGAAAGAATAGGAATGCTTTTAATGTTTTGTTTGTGTATATTTAAATTATTGCTATGAAAGTTTAATTTCTATGTCTCTCTTCTTCTTCTCCTTTATTTATTTATTTATTTATTTTAAGTTATTATTTTATTTACTCTTGTCTAGTTTAAATGTCATTTATTTCTTCTTCTCTCTTTCATTTTAGTTTAATACTCATGGGTAGTCACTAAATCCCCTCACCAAGGCGAGGGGGAAGCACCATCATAAAAGTTATCAAATAAAGTTTTCTTTAATTAATTTCCCACCATTTAGATCTTACAAATTTTAAATTTTGTTCATAAAATGAGAAAGAATTAATTTATTAGTTGATTTCCCACCATTTAGATCTTACAAATTTTATATTTTGTTCATAAAATGAGAAAGAATTAATTTTTCACCCTTCATATCATTTATCATGGGTAGTTAGAAATTCTTTCTACATTTTTGCTTTGTAATCAATTGTTTTAATATAAACTCTTTGAACTCTAGTTGTTCCTTAGTTTTGGTTCACTTGGGTTGCTTAAAGTTCATAGTTTTTAAGCAAGAAAATATCTACCATACAATTATTTAATTTAGAGCTTAAAATATAAATATTATTGGGTGAGGGCATCAAGTTGACTCTTAGGTGCCCTCTTATGTGGGAAATTGCTAAGAAATTTACTAGAATAATAATTGTAGTGGTGTGGAACCTTAACATTGGTGTTTATACCCTTGTTCAAGTTCTAGTCTTTAAATTATTGTTATTTTATTTCTTTTTAATTATTGCACTTACTTTCTTGTCTTTAAATTATTGCTATTTTATTTCCTTTTAATTATTGCACTTACTTACTAGTCTTTTAAATTATTGCTCTTTTGTTTATTTTTAATTCTTGCATCTAAATTCCTCTAGTTTTAATTTGTTTATTTTCTTTTAGTCAAGTAAACCTAAAAAAATCAACCAATCAATCTTTCTAAGCTAGGTTAGCTTTAAATTAATTTAAAGGTTTAAACTAATGAATCAACATAACATTCCTTGAGGATCGACCTCGTTAAGTGCCGTCTATACTATAAACTCGTTCACTTGCGAGTAAATAATTAAATAAATTTTTACAACACTCAACCATGTCGCAATTTATTTGAGTTAACCCATTATAAAAATATTGCACTAACGCCAAATTTCAAAACCATGGTGGGGACACCTTTAAAGCAAATCTTTGAACCTCTCCCAACTCTCACAAAATTGCTCATCCTTTTTTTGTTGAAAATCCGAAATATCTATCCTAAGCGCATTAGTTCTAGACATTGGAAAAAATTTTGACAAAATTTTTTTTTCAAGTTGGTCCCAGGAAGTGATAGAACCAGGAGGTTGGGAATTCAACCACGCTTTCGCTTTGTCTTTGACTGAAAATGGGAATAAACGGAGACGCACGAATTCATCAGGAAATTTTTGGTATCGGGAAGTCGAACAAATGTTAATAAATTCCTTGACATGTGTATATGGGTCCTCACGATCTACTCCATGAAACGAGGGCAAGAGTTGAATGATATTGAGTTTTATTTCAAAATAAGTTGCAGTATTATGGGGTAGAACAATGCAAGATGGGGGGTTAGTTGCAACAGGGGCAAAGAACTCCCTCAATGATCGAATTTCAAAGTTATTCTCACCCATTTCAATTACCGGTTCAATTCTCTCTATTTCAAGATCGCACAGCTCTAAATTGATGTTTAAAGAATGACGACCATGCATACACTAGATGGATTAATTAGAGAAAAGAATTTTAAAAGAAAAATGCCCCTTTTTTTAAAAAACATGTTTTTATTATTATTATTGTTATTATTTTTATTTATTTATTTTTTAAGAACACGACAAAAGTTATGGACAAAATTAAAAACAATCAAAGCAAACACAACCAAAATTACAAGACAAACTAACAAGAGTTAATCCAAACAACCAATTTAATTATCTTGAATTTAGCCTTTGAAATTTCTTTTTAGATAATCATAATCTTTGTTAATCTCTAGACAAGCTTGTCCTCTCTTTCAAAGTGAAATAGAGGCATAGCGGTATAAGGTTTTTGAAAACACAACCAGGCCGGTTTCGGAGGGGGTGGAGGAGTCGCAATGGTCTCTCTTAAAACTCAGTCCCCTTTAAGCTCCCAAGGAGGCAACCTTAAAGATCCTTTCTAGGCATTACATTTTCAAAAGGTACTCACTGGAGTATCCAATAGTTTACTTCTTCCAAGAAGGTCCTATGAGCTTCGTGAACATTTGGCCAATGCCTACTTGATTTTAATTATATTGAGCTTGAGATTAACAAATGCAAGAGTTGGTTAGCCTAGGTGGACAAAGACTTGGTGATTAAATCCAATCCTTATCTTGTTGGGGGTGAATGCCCTTACTAATTGATTATGCAATTTATGCTAATTTAAAATGCAACAATCAATAATGATATATGAAATTTAAATTGCACAAGCAAAGCACACACCAATCAAGAAAACTTAAAAGAAAAAGTTTAGTGTGTACCACTAGTGTGGTGACATTGGCCACAACACACTAGGAGAAGGGCAACCAAACTTTTTATGCTATCAATTCCTTTCTTGATGACCCACACTTTTTGACAACTTTTCCTCAATGCAAGTTACTAAAAAAAAACAAATACTAAGATAAAATATCAAAACTAAATAATAAAAGGAGATGTGGAAATAGAACTAAAAATAAAAGAAAATAGAGATGAGAAAAGAGAAATAAAACAAAAGGAAATAAAAATTACCTTATCTAAGGTTGTAATGAACAAGATACACAAGATAACAATAAATAAGATCCAAGCAAGTTATATTAAACAAGGAAAATAAAATAAAATAATTATTATAAGTAACTATAAATAACAACAACTAAAAGAAATTATATAAATATATATATTTTTTGTTTGTTCTTTTTTTTTTTACACCAATAAGAGAGAAGATGCAAGAAAAGGCAAAAAAAAGATTTTCTATCTTTTTACTATTTTTGTTTTTGTTTTTGTTTTTGAAAAGCAAGAGTAAAGGGAAACTAGTAGAAGGTTTAAAGTAATAAAAGTCTAAATGACAGGACCCTCTCCGAATTCCACCCTGGAACTCGGAGTGATCCTGTGGACATCTAATATCAAAGAAAATCCTACCGAAAATTCGGCAGAACCTTCCTTGAAATTGGACTAACCCTTTCTCTAGGAAGACCTGCAAAAGCACTTCTAACCATTACAGCTCTTTTACCACAACCAAGGGGTCTTCGACCCAAAGTTCAAAATTAATTATTTAACTATTTAAAAGATTATCAGGGCTGGCTACAGAATTCACTAAGAAACTAGGTTTACAAGGGTAACTAAGCGCCTACAAAATTCACAAGCTTGCTAGATTTCCTCGACGTCCTTGGCACGACCGCTCCACTGCTACAACCTGGGGAAAAAATTTAAAACAACAATAAGGATAAAACTGGTGAGACGACTCAGTGAGTGGACGAGAATAAGAAACATTTAAACGTAAATTATAAAAATCCGTTATTTACTATGGCAAACTATAGAAATAGCTTGACACCAAGACCTCACGTCTCTCTTTAAAATCCCCCAGTTTTAAAACATTTCGTAAAATCCATTGGTAACTATAAGTAAATCAATATCTTAAAATCCACTTTGAGATTTTCTGGGAAAAATAAATAAAACTAATCCAGCTGACAAGCATCAAATCAGAACTGAAAGTTTATACCTATTGAAACATTCTTGTGAAACTGATATAATAATAAAAACGCTCACCCAAACAATTACCCACCGAACTTGCCGTACATGCGCAGGGCCCACGACCTGCCGTATGCATGCAGGGCCAATAATCCTGCCGTACATGCGCAGGGCCCACAACCTGCCATATGCATGTAGGGCCAATATACCTGCCTATACGTGCATGCAGGGCCACCCCCAAAGGGCTAGGCATCCCGACACACGGCCCAAAGCCTATGTGTGTGCCGTGATGGGTCCCAAAGACCTATGCAATCTGATAATCTGAAGGGTACTGCAAAGGGTGGTTTGAAAACCATTCTCCATAAATCTCTTTTCACCCATAAAAACATATAACCTTTCCAATACTGTGAAATCATTAAACCAACAACTATAAAATCTTTTTCGATAACCAAACCTCTAATTTTTCAAGATATGCGTAAATCACGTACGTTTACTTGAGAAATCAAAATGTTTAAGATACTTAACATTTCTCAAAAACCACGACTAATAAATCCTTAGCACTAAAATCCATTGAAATCCAATATTTTCTCAAACTCAAGCATGAAAAACATTTTGAATTTCTTTCTGTCTCACCAAAGCATGAAATCCAGTATAACAAATTCCAAACCCAACGTCTAAGTGAAACTTATATAAGAAATTCGTAAACTAAACTTGCGAACCAAATAATATTTCTAATTTAAATAAATCAGAACTCAAATAAACTCAAACTAAAAATATGAATTAAGTCATAAAATCCATAAACAATTCATAAATAAAGTCCACTCATAGAGATAGCTTAGCTTTGGTCTCCAAATGGATCATTCCTGGACTCCAGAGTGTCGCCTAACAAAAGAACGACAAGACGTTAGAATACTATTCCAAATAATAACTAAAAAACTAGAAAGTGTGAGTTTTAGGTCGCTTTTGACTAGCTTACTGTCAGTTGTCGTTGGTTTTCGATGTCGTTCAGAGTTGCGCAGCGAAAGCGTGGTGGAAGTTCAGAAAAAGCAGAATCAGGAGTTGTCAAAAGTTGTCGCAAGACAGGCTACTCACAGGAAGTGCAGATCTTGCGAGTTGTACTCGAAGGTTTCGGAGTTCAATTGCGAGAAGAACACGACAGCTCGTTGCTGCTAGTTTTCCAGTTTCTTATGTGTTTCTTGCTTGTTGGTGTTAGTACTCAGTTTTGTTTTTCCAGAAAGGTTTTAAAAAGGGTTTCAGCTTTAAAAAGGGTTTTTGGTTTTAAAAGAAAAAGGTTTTCAGTTTGAAAGAATTTTTGAGGCTGTTTGTTAGTGGGTTATTGATTTTGGGTGCCTAGAAGTTGTTTAAGTGGATAGAAACTCTAAATTAGATCGAATTAGAAACTTTTGGACACCGAAACGGTAGTCAAACAACCCTCGATCGAGTTTTGTAGTAATGAAGGTTGTTTGTAGGAATTTAACGGATAAAAAAATGAGCTAATGACGTTGGATTTTGAGTCGAGAAGGAAATTTAATTAGGTTACGGGTTGAGTGAAAACTAACTGTAACCTCAAATTAGAAATTCAATAAAATAATCAAATAAATGAACCACCTTAAGCCTCGAATCACAAACAAACCACAAACCGGAAATCACAATCCTTAACTTGGTCACCAATCCTCTAAACCAATCAAATTTACTGTGATAAGCAATACCTCAATTATTCTCAATTTAACCTTTAACTGAAAATCACCTCAAAACAATCCACAAGATCCTTACTTGGGATTCAACTAGATCCTTCAATAAATTAGAATCCTCAAGCATCCTTTAGAACCAACTTAATCCTCAATTAATACCCACTGATGCTCAAATCTCACTTAATCCTTTAACCTCAAATAACCTTTAGACTGTTAAGATTTCCAATCCTAATTTCGTACCCCCTTAACTAGCAATCAGCAAATAAGCACACAAAGCAAGCAAACAACTAACTGAACTGAAATTCACTGAACTTAGGTTCACTCACAGTGTACCACACGAAAAGACCGAACTGCCCTTTGTAGCTCCTTTGCTTGGATTCCAAAATCCGGCAGCACAACGACATCGGAAATACAATTCCCGAGCCAAAGGGTACCTGTTAAGACCAAACAACCAACCAAAACAGCAGGGTTCACAAACAGTCCGTTAAACAACTAAAACGGGCATGAACCACCATACACGGTGGCTGCTCGGCCCCGAGAAACACTCAACAAGTCCAAGAAACTCACCCAAAACTCACCGAAGCTTGGGGTTAGTCCTACTAAGCTTTGGGGAGGCTGAACGGCACTATAGAAACCCAACACGACCAGCACGCACGGCAACGCCGTGGTGGCCGTGACTGCCCAACCTGGGTCAAACGCGAACACGAGTTTTAGCTTAAACCAACTACACAGACTTGAAGAGAAGGCCGAGGGGATTGAAAACCAAACCTGGGTTGACGACCAGAAGTGGCCGGAAAAGGGTGGAAATGTCCGGAAAAGCCGTTGGCACACCCACCAACGATCCACCGCCTACAGAGCTCCGATGGACGATCGGAGGACACCACTGTGACGGGCTCGACGAGACAAAGAAGTCTGGGCAGGTGTGAGGTCGCGTCTTCGCCGGAAAAGGGAGATTGCTGCCGGTGACTCTCACTGTGCCTGGTCGGAAACTCACGATCTAGGCTATTCTGGGCGGAACGGTGACCAAGGGAAGGATTGTAATTTCCAGTTTGTGGTTTGCTTGTGATTCGAGGCTTAAGGTGGTTCATTTATTTGATTATTTTATTGAATTTCTAATTTGAGGTTACAGTTAGTTTTCACTCATACGAGCTCTAGTGAGCTTATCGGGTTTGTGTTTAAACTCGGTGCACCTTTGGTTTGGTGCAGGGTTGTTTTACAGGTTAAGCAGGCTGAGGAGGCAGTGGAGAGAAGACGAAGCAGTGGGACCAGCAGTTTTTCAGAACTTTGTTTTTACACTTTGATTTTTATGTAAAGGGTTTTGTGAAATTACAGTTGTTTTCAATAAATTATTTTATATTCATGGCTCACAGCTTCAAGAAAAGGGCCCACAGTTTCAGGAAACAGTTTTCAGTTTCAGTTGTTTTTCACGTGCCCGAGGGTCGGGATGTGACACTAAACTAGTGCATCAAACATTCCCCGGCAGCGGCGCCAAAATTTGTTGTAAACTTTTATTATATTTAATAGAAAGAATCTTTGTAGTAAAGGTTTCGTAAGAGCGAGATCGAACCCAAGGGAGTGTTAATAAAATGGATGCACGTAATATAGACTTCGATTATTTTAAAACTAACCTAGTTTAGAAAAATTGATTGGTTGATTTTTGAAGTTTACTAGACTAGAAAAAATAAATAAATTAAGACTAGGAATTTAGATGCAAGAATTAAAAGAAATAAAATAGTAATAATTTAAAGACTAGAGAGTAGGTGCAATAATTAAAAAGAAATAAAATAGCAATAATTTAAAAACTAAAACTTGAACAATTTTATAAACACCAAGGTTAAGGTTCTACATCACAATAATTATTATTCTAGTAATTTTCTTAGTAATTTCCCACATAAGAGGGCACCTAAGAGTCAACTTAATGCCATCACCCAAAGATATTATAATTTAAGCTCTAAAATTAATTTATTGTATGGTAGATATTGTTCTTGCTTAAAAATTATAAACTTTAAGCAACTCAAGTGAACCAAAATTAAGGAACAACTAGAGTTCAAAGAGCTGATGTTAAAACAATTGATTATAAAGCAAAAATGTGGAAAGAATTTCTAACTACCCATGATAAATGATATCATGGGTGAAAAATTAATTCTTTTTATTTTATGAACAAAATCTAGAGTTTATAAGATCTAAACGGTGAGAAATTAACTAAAGAAAACTTATTTGATAATTTTTATGGTGGTGCTTTCCCCTCACCTTGGTGAGAAGGTTTAGTGAGCACCAAAGAGTGTAATTTTGATTTCGATGGAAATTTCGACTAAATTTCGATTTCGCTAGGGTTTAGACAAAAATGATGGAAATTGCTATCAAATGACGGAAATTTTGAATGAAACTTTATCATATGCTTATTTAACATGTTATCTACTACATTTATAAAAAAAAAATTGAAAGAACCAAACCATATTGTAGGTTTTATGTGATATAAGATGAATGTAATGCTTTCTGACAACTGTAGACAAATTCTGTTCAAAATATGATATAAATATAATATAATATTAGGGTATAAATATAGTATAAATATCATATTAGGGTATGTTTAGATTTAAAATATGGTATAAATATTTTATTATAGTATGTTTAGGATATTTTTAATTAATTTTTATTTAAAAATATGTATTATTGTTATATAAATTAAAAAACACTAAACCCCAAATCCAATATATCATTTGAACAATTTAAATTCAAAATGTTTTTTTATTTTTATTTTTATTTTTATACTCTCTCTCTCCCACTCTCCTACTCTTCCCGCCTTTCCACCGTGTTCCCCCTGGGCCTTCTTCTTTCTTTTTCTTTTCTTTCCTTTTCTTTTCTTTTCTTTCTTCCTTTCTTCCTTTCTCCTTCACCTTCAGGTTGCACAGTCGCACTCTCACATGTCTCTCCCCTGTGAGTCTACCACTCATTGTCGCCGACCACCTCTCTACAATCCAAGACCACCCATCGACTCCCCAAGCCGACGCAAATGTTGATTGTTTTCTTAGAACAAAATAAATAACTTAATTCTAAGTTTACTCGCAAGTGCACGAATTGCGGTGACAGGACCCTCCCCGAATTCCACCCTGGAACTCGGAGTGATCCTGCGGGAATCCAACATCAAGGAAAATCCTACCGAAAATTCGGCAGAACCTCCTTTGAAATTGGACTAACCCTTTTCAAAAAGACATGCAAAAGCACATCTAAACACCACAGCTCCTCTATCACAAACAAAGGGTCTCTGACCCAAACAAAATTCAAACCAACTAATTTAGTATTCATTAGATTATCAGAGCGGTGCTACAAAAATTTACTAAGGAAATAAAATACAAAGATAACTAGTTCCTACAAATTTAACAACTTCATTAGAGTGCCTCGACGTCTTTGGCTCGACCGATCCACCGCTACAACCTGGGGGGAAAATTAAAACAAAAATAAAGGAAAAACTAGTGAAATAACTCAGTGAGTGGACGAAGATAACAAGTGTTTAAACTTAACTTAAAAATAAATCCATTTATTATGGCAAACTATAAAAGTAACTGGGCACTAAAATCTTACGTCTCTTTTTAAAATCCCCTAGTTTTAAATCACTTTCATAAAATCCACTGAAACTCCATATAAAAATCCGCATCTGAAATCCATTTTGAAAACTCTGATAAATCAATAATACTGGTCAAGCTCCCAAAATATCAAATAAGAACTGAAATCTATATATTCAAAAATTATCTTCGTAAGCTAATATATAAAAAAAATACTCTCACCCAATGCAATATCCAGCAATCCTGCCGTACATGCGCAGGGCCCATAACCTGTCGTACGCATGCAGGGCCAACAATCCTGTCGTACATGCACAGGGCCCACAATCTGCCGTACGCATGCAGGGCCAATAATCCTGCCGTACATGTGCAGAGCCGGACTCTATCATACATCCAGGGCCATTGAATCTGCCGTACGTGCAAGCAGGGTCACCCCCAAAGGGCAAGGCATCCCGGCACACGGCCCAAAGCCTATGTGTGTGCCGTGATGGGTCCCAAAGACCTATCTGAACTGATATGCTGAACTGGATACTAATAGGGTGCTTTGAAACTATAAATTTCAGAAATTCTTTCCCTTGTTTTCTCCAAAACCACGACTAATAAATCCTTGGCACAAAAGCCCATTGAAATCCAATATATTCTCAAACTCAAGCATGAAAAAATTTTAAAATTTCTTTATGTCTAGCCCAAACATAAATTGTAACACCCCATACCTTCCAAAGTTATTTTGAAAAGCTTTTTAAATGTTTTCGGGATTTTATTGGAAAGGTAAAGCGTTTTGGCGTTTTCCTAATTTTAAGTTGATTTTAAATTTGGAGGTAAAAAGTTGACTTTTTGTTTGGGGAAAGTTTTTGTTTTGACTTTGGGTTCATTGGAAAGGTCTCGTTCTCACGAGTTCGTAGACACGTAGCACGCGTTAAACGGAGCTACTGTTTGGAAGTTACGAACTTGTGAAGAGAGGGGTAAGCTTGTAATTTTGGAAAAGTTGGTTTTTAAAAAGGCACAGAACCCCAAAAACTTCTCAGTTTCTCTCTCCTCCCTCTCCCGCAGTCCCTCTCTCTCTCTCGAGAGTTCTCTCCAGCCGCCACTGTCACCGACGCGTGGGGACGCGTCCGGCGGCGGCTGGACTCGGGCTTTGGTCCACCATGCTCGCCTCCCCCTCCTCCACCTCCCCCTCGTCTCGGTTCAACCCAAATGCACTCGGAAACTCGAGTTTCAGTTTGTGCACCATGAGAGTTGCCGGCGGCGATCTCCCTTTTCCGGTGATGACGAGACCTCCTGTAACACCCCGCACGTTCAAAGTAGTTTTGAAACGTTTTTTAAAAGTTTTCGGGATTTTAATTTGGAAAGTAAAACGTTTTGGGTGTTTTTCAAATTTTTTAAAGTTTGACTTTTAAATTTGGAGGTAAAAAGTTGACTTTTCGTTTGGGAGCACTTTTCGCGTTGACCTTGGGTTCATTGGAAAGGTCTCGTCCTCACGAGTTCGTAGACACGTAGCACGCGCGAAACGGAGCTACGGTTTGAAAGTTACGGACGTGTGAAGAGAGGGGCAAGTTTGTAATTTTGAAAAGTTGGATTTTTAAAAGGGGCACAGAACCCCAGAAACCCATCAGTTTCTCTCTCCTCTCTCCCGATGGTTCCTTCCCTCTCGCGAGTCTTCTCCCAGCCGCGCCTTTCGCCGGCGCGTGGGGGCGCGTCCGGCGGCGGGCCGGCGTGGTCTTTAGCTTCCCGTGATCGGCTCGCCTCCCTCTTCCTTCCCATGGTGGCGGCTCGCCGTGAAACAGCCCGGAAAGTGGAGAATCGCGCGTGCACAGTCGGTGTGATCGGCGGCGATCTCGCCGTTTCCGGCGACGACGAGGCCCAATGACCGCCCAGACCTTCTCCCCTCGCCAAGCCCAGCCTGTTGGTGGGTTCGATTGCACTTTTGGACCGCCGTGGACGGCGGATCGGCGTTGGGTGTGCCGCCGGCTTTCCGGCCTGATTTCACCCTTTTCCGGCCACTTTTGGCCGTCGACCCAGGTTTGAGAATCGATCCCCTCGATCTCCTCTACGTGCCCATGTAATTTGTTTTAGCTAAACACGATCTTCGTTTTTGACAGTTGACCGCCTTTGACCGCTCGTTGACCGTCCTGGGCTTCGCTGCGTGTGACGGTTCCAGCGACCGTTCCGTGGTTTTTGGCCTCGGGCCAACCACCCGAGCTTGTGGGTGAGTTTGGGTGAGTTTCTCGGACCCTTCCGCGTGGTTTCCGAGGGTCGGGTAGCCACCGTGCGTGGTGGTTTCCGCCCATTTTCGCGATTGGTGGCTTGATTGTTAACCTGTTGTGAATTCTGGTTGTTTCTTGGACTGTCTGGTCTTAACAGGTACGTGCGGCTTGGGAAATTGTATTCCCGATGCCGTTATGCTGCCGGATTGTAGAATCCGAGCAAAGGAGCCACGAAGGACAAGAAGGGCAGTTCAGTCTTTTCGGGCGGAACACGGTGAGTGAACCTAGGACCCTTTAATTCTCAGTTTAATTAGTTACTTGGTTGCTTGTGTGTTGTTTGTTTTGGTTGCTACCGACTAGTAAAGAGGGGAATGGAATTAGCGATGGAATTTCCGAGGATTAAAGGATTGACGGAGGCCTAAGTAAGGATTTAGTGGTTTGCTTGAGGATAATGAGTCCAGGTGGAGACTCTTGGGTAGGATTGGGATTCCCGGGGGTTTTTAAAGTTATGGCTTTTTAAGGTTTTAGTATGGATTTTGGTTTTGAAAACTGATTTTGAGAACTCAGTTGTATTCTCGGATAAAATTAAAGATTTGATTTTACTTATCCGTTTTTGATGACGTTGATTCTTTAAGAAATGATTTACTATTAAGTTCGAGTTTTGGTTTCGATGGATTTTCTGTTATATCCAAAAAGGTTTTGAAAATGGTTTTCGGTGATTTGAAATGGAAATATCATTTTCGGATTGGTACGGTTTTCGAAACACCCAGTTGGTACTCGTTCAGCTTCTCAGGTTATACAGGTCTTTGGGACCCATCACGGCACACACATAGGCTTTGGGCCGTGTGTCGGGATGCCTCGCCCTTTGGGGGCAGTCTGCGTGCACGTACGACATTCTGGCCCGTTGTACGACGGCGAAACGACGGTACAACGGCCACCGAATCCACTCGCATGACGGCGTTACGACGGTGCGGGTGGAAGGATAAGCACGTACGACATCCTGGCTTCTTGTATGACGGCGTTACGACGGTACAAGGGCCACTAAATCCACTTGCATGACGGCGTTGCGACGGTGCAAGTGGAAGGATAAGTTACTTGGGTGCTTAGATGGAAAACGCTCCTTTGAAAATTATGTTCTTTATAATTATCTTCCCTATATGTGAATTATAGATTTCAGTTCTAAATTAATATTTTGGGAGCTTGACTAGTTTGATCAATTTATCAGAGTTTTCAGTTCTGGTTTTATAAATTGGGACTTTGATCAGTTTTATTATTTTTAAAAGAGTTTTGCAAATGGATTTTAAAAGCGGATTTCTACAAAGAGTTTCAGTGAATTTATGAAATGTTTTAAAGCTGGGGAATCTCAAAAAGGGTAACAGTGAGGTTGAGAAACCTTGGTTTTAAAGGTATAGATGAGAGTTGATTACTGGGGTTTGAGTAGTAAAGGTCATTCGAGATTTAAGGGTAAGTAAAAGGTTACGGAATATCAGTTATTTTTTAATTGAGGAGTTAGTAGGTTCTAAGATTATTGAAGAATCTAGTGGAATTCTAAGTCAGGACCTGGTGATATAATTTGAGGTGATTCCAGTTTAGAGGATCATTTAAGGATAGTGGAGGTGATCTTTCAGTTAGAGGTTAAATTGAGGATGTTTAAGGGATTTAAGGATTACAATGGAATTTGGATTGGTTAGAGGATCGGTGACTAGGTTAATGATCATGATTTATGATTTGAGGTTTGAGAAGGATTTGCGAATGTGATGATTTTACTGATTATTTTAATTGAGTTTATTTTGAGATTTTCAGTAGATTTCACTCATACGAGCTCTAGTGAGCTTACCGGGTTTGTGTGTAAACCCGGTGCACCTGTGGTTGGGTGCAGGGTTTGGTTTTGCAGGTGTGCAGGCTGAGGAGACGGTGGAGTGAAGACGAGGCAGTGGGACCAGCAGCAGTGGTTCAGAAACTTGTTTTACCGTTTGATTTAATTGTTAAAGATTTTACAACTTGATTTTATAAAGGTGTTTTGAAATTCACTGTTGTTTTCAGTAAGCTATTTTATTATTCATGGCTCACATGTTTCAGAGAAAAAGGGCCCACAGGAACGGTTGTCAGTTTTCAGCAGCTTAGACACGTGCCCGAGGGTCGGGGCGTGTCACCTCCCACTTGCCCAGACTTCTTCGTCTCGTCGAGCTCGTCATGGTGGTGTCCTCCGATCACCCATCGGAGCGCTGTAAGCGGCAGATCGTTGTTGGGTGTGCTGACGGCTTCTCCGGCCGTGTTCGTCCTTTTCCGGCCACTTTTGAGCTTCGACCTAGTTGACCACCTGTTGACCACCATGGGTCCCGCTGCGTGTGGTGGCGCCAGCGACCCGTTTCTTGGTTTTCGGTCTCGAGCCAACCACCCGAACTTGTGGGTACGCTTGGCTCGGGAATTGTCTTTCCAATGCCGTTGTGCTGCCGGATTTTAGAATCCGAGCAAAAGAGCCACGAAGGGCAGTTCGGTCTTCTCGCGTGGTCACTGTGAGTGAAATTAGTTCAGTTTTGTGAGTGAAATTAGTTCAGTTTTGTGAGTGAAATTAATTCAGTTTTGTGAGTGATTTAAGTTCAATTATTTTCAGTTCAGTTAGTTGTTTGCTTACTTTGTGTGCTTGTTTACTAATTTCTAGTTAAGGGGGTACAGAATTAGGATTGGGAATCTGTAACGACCCGTACCTTTTAAGTGCATTATAATAGGGCCCAACGTTGACTTTTGGATATAGCAAGATTTTAGCTTCGAACTTGGGTCCGTTAGGAAGGTCTTGAGCTCACGAGTTCATTGACACGCGGCATGGGTGATTTAGAGTTACGGTTAAAAAGTTATGATCGTGATAAAGGAGCTCAAGGTTGACTTTTTAAATTATTTGAAGTTTAGAGTTGATTTTGACATGGTTGCGTAGAGCTCGACTCCATGAGTTCGTAGACACGTAGCATGCGACGTTTGGAGCTACGGTTTGAGAAATACGGGGGTTC
>QANT01008525.1:165-13730 GCA_003254885.1 Purshia tridentata
TTTTTTTTTTTTTTCTAGAATTTGCAATCTTATAGCAATCAACCATTCAATCAAAACCTTGGCACTAGGTTAAACTAGATTAAACTTAACTTAAAAAAAACAAATGAAATTAAGTAATAAGAGATGGTTATAAAAAAATATTCAAATAATCGAAATCTCATCAAATGTACACCC
The DNA here is from genome assembly GCA_003254885.1 of Purshia tridentata. Lineage (NCBI taxonomy): Eukaryota > Viridiplantae > Streptophyta > Magnoliopsida > Rosales > Rosaceae > Purshia > Purshia tridentata. The sequence goes on from QANT01008525.1 coordinate 340, forward strand.
CAATAATATAGAATGATATATGCACTCGAAATAAACATCCCGCACTCCAATCCACCTTTAAGGGATCTTGAGTAGGTTAGAAATTAGTAGAACAAATACTTACTATGTAATAAGCTAGTTAAAAATGTTAAAAAATATGCACAAGCACAAACCAGAGAATCAATATCAGTTATTAAAACCAGTTGTATGTTACACACGTTCCATAAAACATTCAGAAGCTTTCAAGATTAGTATCATGCCTGATCGATGACGTACCGAACCATAATGGCCAAGAGTATTTGTTCATGTTAATACCTACAGATTGGAAGTCTAACCAACAACTAATAGTCTAATGTATATAACTGCCTCTGGAGATTTAGGGGATCGAAACTCAAGGTCAACAAAGCGTGAACCCTTACTTTCAGGTCAGCCAAAACAAAATAAATATTGCAATAATAAATACAATCATGCACTAAATGGCAAACAAAAACATTGTAGCTTTCATATGCATCGATCAATATTTACTATAGCATAATACATGCAATAAAATGGTCTCTAGGAGGGTTTGAGTTTCCTCATACTTGGAGTCCAAAGCTTAGCCTCGTCCCACATACAAGAGTAATCCAACTTATAGCTCTTTGATGTCCACAATGTTCTTTCTTCAGGAAAATGGAGTTCATAGTTTGACAATAATAATGACTTAGTCAAAAGGAAATTGTGACAGAGTTTTAGCATGATCCTTCCTTTCAGTTATACGTTCCTAGAAAATTCCAAAAACCAGTTTAGCTTAGATTAAGTCTTTATATTTTTAGGGTTTACCCTAGGATTTATACTTAAGTCTAGTTTTAATTAAATTTTAAGTTTTGAGGTTGACCAGTTAAAGTCCAATAACTTGAGCAGGTCAGTGTATGGGAGACTAGGGGAGCTCTAACCCAATGTCCAACATTGTGTGTTAATGTACTAACCTCAACATCACATCGTTGGGTTATTTTTATAGGGTGACCTCAATCCATTATTAGGTTGAATAACTAATAGACATGTATTGTAAAACACTGAGAAAAACAAAATCGACGTACGGTGGGGTCTATATGCCTAAAGCATTTGTTTATTAATGTGAGTTGGATTATCATCAGTTTTTTGAATATGGGCTCAGTTATCATTGAATCACTAAAAACAAATGCTCAATACCGATGGTGAATCAAAACCGTTGCTAATAATTTTCCCCACAACATTGTATTTCATAATTACAGACGGTTTATGACTCTTAGCCACGCCATTTATATTGATGATTGGGAAAATGGATAGTCAAACTTTTTTTGACGAAAAATTTCGTCGGTAATGGCATTGTTTAGTAGTGTATTTTTCATTTTGGGCTTTAAAAAATCTTTTTTTTTTCTTTATTATTATTTAAGGACAAAGTTGATATTTTTTTTAAAAATAATTATTTAAATAGACTAACTACCTTGCTCATGTGCAAGGCGCATGAACATGTATTGTACACTATCGTTAACTTTTTGGATGGCTGCTACATTTTATCCTAACTGGATATACAATATGTGATATTTTTAGAAAAATATGTTTCAAAATTTGTTGATCAATTGGCGTTCACCAACAATGAATTAACCCATTAGTTAATTTGTATTCACATAAATAAGACCTAATTTTCTTGTTGCAAAGTTACTTAAAAAAATTGTTACAAGAATAAAATATTCTGGCATATTAAAAATATGAGATAAATGCACCATTGGTCCACGAATTTTATCTATTTTCCCAAATTGGTCCATGATCTTTTTTTTGTACCAAGTTGGTCTAGTTATTAATTAACGTGGCCCAAATTAGTCTGTTCCGTCTATTTTAGACTAATTGCCGTCAATTTATATCATGTGCCGTGCACATGGATTTTGTTTTAGGGCAAATATGTCTTTTCTACATGAGCATAACAATGGTGCATTTTGCAAAAAAAAATAAAAAAATTGAAAGAAAGCAGATGGGGTTTATGTTTCCCATGAGGTCTGTTGTTGATGATGATGATTCATGGGGTTTTTGGGTTTGTTGTTGTTGTGTTTTTTGTTGGGTGCGGTGGAGGGAGGATGGAGGACGGGAGGAGGGTTTGATGTGGAGGCAGTGCTTGCGACGACGTCGTTCGTGTTGAGATTAAATTACTCCAAGCAATTTAACCCTTCCCTTTAGGGATCTTGTTCTAGATGAATTCAATGAAACTTGCAAAGAAAGTAAATAGCAAATATAAAGGAACAAGAACACCAAATATAATGTGGTTCGCCAATTGCCTACGTCCACGGCAAGCACCCAATAGATTTCACTAACTTTGAGAAGGAATTACAATGATCACACAAATTCTCTCTCACAATAGGTCTTAATCTATCTCTCACACTTTTGGCTAACTTTCTTAATGTTGGTATTTAGGGTTTTCTTAGTTTAAAGAACCTATTGATACTCATAGGCTTTAGAATACATTCAGGGGTGAACTAGGAAGCATAAATCCTCCACAAACTAGAAGAAAAAACGTAGTGACCACATGTAGGATCGATCCCATGGCCATAGGATCGGTCCCACAGAGAGCACGCCACTTCCAGGACGCGTAGGACCGGTCCTCCAAGGGGTAGGATCAGTCCTGCAATAGCTACGACATGAGAACCCCGGAAAAACCCCAGAGGACCGGTCCTCCAGAGGCTTCCATCTTGAGACGCTCCAAAATGCCTGTGTAGGACCGGTCCTCAAGCCTTGGGACCGGTCCTCTGGAGCATTTACATGCGTTTGCCTCTTCCTTTATCGCTCCACCTATCACGAACCTCTTCCATCCTTCCTGACTTCACCCAAACGTCCAAGGACACTTCTATGGACTCCCAAACCCCTTAAGCGAGCCAAAACACAAAAATTCTTCACCTTGGCGAGCTATCACTATGAATCCGAATGTTGCATAAACTTTCACCTTAGCAAGAGTCTCCTTGCCTCAATGCACCACAAGTGAAGAGGTGCTCCACCCAATCTTTAGCATGTGGTAAAATTGAGTAAGTCCAAATAATGTTTGAACTTCTCCATTGTTACAACCTTGGTCAAAAAATCAGAAGCGTTCTCTGCTATAGGAATCTTCTCAATTTTCAACTCACCTAAGTCCACCCAATCTTTAATCTGGTGATATCTTGTATCAATATGCTTTGTTCTTGAATGAAATACTGAATTCTTCGCTAAGCAAATTGCACTTTGACTGTCACACATGATCACCATAGTTTCCTGATTGATACCGAACTCCTTAGCCAATCTTGTTAGCCATATAGCTTCCTTTGAAGCTTCTGTTAAAGCCATATACTCTACCTCAGTAGTTCACAAAGCACTCACCGTTTGGAGCATAGATCTCTAACATATCGGACCTCCATCATAGGCGAAGACATAACCTGTAGTAGACCTTTTCTTATCTGGCTTTCCAGCATAATCTGAATCAACAAAACCCATAACACATGCTTCCTCTTGTTTTCTTTCAAACAAGATTCCAAGCTCCTTAGTGCCTTTAAGATACCTGAGAATCCACTTCACCGCTTCTCAGTGTTGTTTACCCGGATTCGCCATATACCTTGAGACAATGTTTATAGCTTGAGCTAAGTCAGGTCTTGAGCAGATCATAGCATACACGAGACACCCCACTGCGCTTGCATAAGGCTTTTCTTTCATCTTTTCCACTTCTTCTGGTGTAGAAGGACTTTGCCTAGCATTTAAAGAGAAGTGTCCAGCCAAAGGAGTAGACACGGGCTTTGAATCTTGCATATTGAATCTCTCCAATACTTTGAGAATGTAATTTCTTTGTGACAGCCTCAGTTTGACCATCTTCCTGTCTCTCCTAATTTCCATACCTAGGATCTTTTGTGCAGCCCCTAGATCCTTCATGTCGAATTCTTTTGCTAAAGTCTTCTTCAAATTCTGAATTCTAGACATATCTTGACACGTAATAAGTATATCATCAACATATAGCAATAGTAAAATAATTACCCCATCCTCGAACACATGGGTGTACACACAACAATCGGATTCACACATTCTATACCCGATTCTCAGCATATGAGTGTCGAAGCGCTTGTACCACTGTCTTGGAGATTGCTTGAGTCCGTAAAGAGACTTCTTCAATCTACACACCAGATTTTCCTTACCCACTTCAACAAACCCTTGAGGTTGAGACATATAAATGTCTTCCTCTAGGTCACCATGGAGAAAGGTAGTTTTAACATCCATCTGTTCTAACTCCATATCTTGCTGAGCAACTATTGATAGTAGTAACCTGATAGAAGTATGTTTCACAACTGGAGAGAAAATTTCATCATAATCAACTCCTTCTTTTTGTGGGTACCCTTTTGCNTTTGCCACTAGCCTTGCTTTATAGCGTATAGGCTCATTTTCATGTGCTCCTTCCTTTTTCCTATAAACCCATTTACAGCCAATCGTTTTTCTATCCATGGGCTTTGGAACTAACTCCCAAACAGAGTTCTTGTACAGAGATCCCATCTCTTCGGCCATAGCTCCCACCCAACTTTCCCGTTCATTGCTCTCAATTGCATCTCGATACGTAGTTGGATCTCCTTCACTGATGGTAAGTGCATAGTGAACTTCGTCCTCATCCCACCCTAACCTTTGAGGTGGTTTGGTGGTTCTCTTGGTCCTGGACAATGCTACGCCATATGGCTCAGGTTGAACTCTAGCCCTTGTTCCTCTAATGCGGGCTGGAATTTCTTGAGTTTGATTCTGAGCTTCAGTTAACTGTTGTTGACCCCCTTCATCTTCTACCTCTTCATCATAATCTTCATGTTCATCACCTTGTTCTTCAGGCTCCACCCGAACTGAAGTATCTCTTATGATTGGCTTGGTAAAAGGAACTTGAGTGGTTGCTCCTTCTTCTACAACAGTTTTGTTTTCATCATCTCTTTTGTCTTGATTCATAGGGATGGTCTTCTCATCAAATATGACATCTCTGCTAAGGATTTTCTTCTTGTTCACTGGATCCCATAGCTTGTACCCTTTGACTCCTTTCTCAAATCCGATGAATATGCATTCATGAGACTTAGGCTTCAACTTGTTTCTCTCATCACTGGGAATATGAGCATAGGCACTGCATCCAAATACCTTTAAAACAGAGTAATCAATAGTTTTTTCAGACCATACCTCTTCTGCACACTTGAATTCAAGCATCCTTGATGGTGAATGATTAACCAAGTAACAAGCATGATTAACCGCTTCCGCCCAAAAAGATTCGGGCAAACCCGCATGAAGTCTCATGCACCTCTCTCTTTCCATAAGAGTTCTGTTCATCCTCTCTGCAGCTCCGTTTTGTTGGGGGGTTTTCTTCATAGTAAAATGCCTTGTGATACCTTCATTCTTGCAAAACTGAATGAACTTTGAATCTTTGTACTCGCCTCCATTGTCACTCCTTAGATACTTGATTTTCTTCCCAGTTTGGTTCTCAACTTCTGCCTTCCATTCCTTGAATTTAGAGAAGACCTCGGACTTTTCAGCCATAAAATAGACCCACACCTTCCTTGAGAAATCATCTAGGAAAGTAACGTAGTAGCGAGCCCCACCCTTTGATCTTGTAGGTGCAGGACCCCATACATCTGAGTGAATATAATCAAGTATTCCTTTGCTCTTCATCTCTTTGTTTGCAATTTTGAAAGCTACCTTTGATTGCTTTCCCATGGTACAATACTTGCAGAACTCTATTTCACAATTTTCTACACCCTTCAGCAGATTTCTTTTGTGTAGTTCTTTCATAGCTCTTACACTCATATGCCCTAGCCTTAGATGCCAAAGCTGAGTAGTATCACTTGAGTTCTCCATGGTAGAGACAGCTGCTTCACCTATTATTGTAACCCCAGAAAGCTTGTAAAGATTGTTAGATTGAATCTCACCTCTCATTACCACAAGTGAACCTTTTGTGACTTTGAGTTTCCCACCTTTTGAAGAAATAGAATACCCATTCTTATCCAGGGTGCCAAATGAAATCAAATTCTTCCTCAAAGCAGGGACGTGACGAACATTCCCCAGCGATCTAACAACTCCATCTTGCATTTTAATTTTCACTGTACCAACACCAAGAATCCTGCAAGCTGAATTATCCCCCATCAAAACTTCACCACAATCTTGTTTCTCATATGTGTCAAACCAATCTTTATTGGCACACATGTGAAACGTACATCCAGAATCCAAAATCCAAGCGGGAGAAGTAATTTTGCCTGAAGAAATTGCCAAAAGTTCCCCGTCGCTACTATCTGTAACAACTCCAGCTGTAGTACAATTTTCGGCCTTTTTCTTGTTCTTCTTCTCCTTCCAAATTTTACAATTTCTTTTCCAGTGGTCAGTTGCACCACATTCGAAACAACCCTCTTTTTCTTTTCCCTTGGATTTTGATCTTCCCTTGTTCTTTGACTTGTTGTCATTCTTCTTGCTACGCCCCCTCTCAACCGAACCCTTGGCATAGAGTCCTTCACCTTGAGAGCTTTCCCCAGTATTCTGATTCATCTTGACATGTGAGATTATGTCCGTGACAACATCATCAAATACCAGAGTTTCTTTGCCAAACATGAGTGTAGTCCTAAAGTGCTTAAACGATAAAGGTAGTGATCGTAAAAGCAATAAAGACTTATCTTCTTCACTATACTTGGCGTCCACCTGTAGCAAATCAGCAACGCACCTGTTGAACAAGTTCAGATGCTCCATGAGATCTCCACCTTCATCCATTCGAAGATTAAAGAGCTCATCCTTTAAGAAAAGCTTATTAGAAAGCGATTTTCCCATATAAAGCCTCTCTAACTTATCCCAAGTCCCTTTTGCTGAAGCTTCCTTGACATTGAACATCACGCTATCTGTTAGATGTAATTCAATGGAGCTTCTTGCCTTCTTGTCTATCTTCAACCAATCAGCATCTATCGTGCTAGCGGGCTTCTTTTCCACCCCTTCCAGAGCCACATCCAGATCTTGTTGAATTAAGACGTTTAACATCTTCCTTTGCCACAGTGTAAAGTTGTCCTTCCCATTGAAAGGCTTGATCGACATCCTCACGCTGTTATCCTTATCATCTGCCATCTAGAACTCTTGAACCCGAAGCTCTGATACCAATTGTTGAGATTAAATCACTCTAAGCAATTCAACCCTTTCCCTCTATGGATCTTGTTCAAGACGAATTTGATGAAACTTGCAAAGAAAGTAAATAGCAAATATAAAGGAACAAGAACACCAAATTTAACGTGGTTCGGCAATTGCCTACGTCCACGGCGAGCACCCAATAGATTTCACTAACTCTGTGAAGGAATTACAATGATCACACTAATTCTCTCTCACAATAGGTCTTAATCTATCTCTCACACTTTTGGCTAATTTTCCTAATGTTGGTATTAGGGTTTTCTGTGTCTAAAGAACCTATTTATACTCATAGGCCTTAGAATACATTCAGGGGTGAACTAGGAAGCACAAATCCTCCACAAACTAGGAGAAAAAACGTAGTGACCACGTGTAGGACCGATCCCATGGCCATGGGATCGGTCCCACAGAGAGCATGCTACTTCCAGGACGCGTAGGACCGGTCCTCCAAGGGGTAGGATCGGTCCTACAGAGGCTACGACATGGGAAACCCAAAAACCACCCCAGAGGACCGGTCCTCTCAAGCCTAGGACCGGTCCTCCAGAGTCTTCAACTCCGAAACACCCCAAAATGCCCGTGTAGGACCGGTCCTCTGCGACACTCTTATGCGTTCTCGCCTTTCTTTGTCGTTCCACCTACCACGAACCTCTTCCATCCTTCCTAACTTCATCCAAACGTCTAAGGACACTTCCATGGACTCCCAAACCCTTTAAGCGAGCCAAAAACACAACAATTCTCCACCTTGGCGAGCTATCACCACGAACCCGAATGTTGCATAAACCTTCACCTTGGCAAGTGTTTTTCTTGCCTCAATGCACCTCAAGTGAGGAGGTGCTCTACCCAATCTCTAGCATGTGGTAAGATTGAGTAAGTCCAAACAATGTCTGAACTTTTCCCTTGTTACAACCTTGGTCAAAAAATAAAAAGCGTTCTCTGCTGTAGGAATCTTCTCAATTTTCAACTCACCTGAGTCCACCCAATCTCTAATCCGGTGATATCTTGTATCAATATGCTTCGTTTTTGAATGAAATACTGAATTCTTCGCCAAGCAAATTGCACTTTGACTGTCACACATGATCACCATAGTTTCCTGATTGATACCGAACTCCTTAGCCAATCTTGTTAGCCATATAGCTTCCTTTGAAGCTTCCGTTAAAGCCATATACTCTGCCTCAGTAGTTGACAAAGCACTCACCGTTTGAAGCATAGATCTCCAACATATCGGACCTGTCACGCCCCAAATCTAAAATATACCTATATATCTCAGATTTAGGTGTGAGTCACATCTTGATCGAAGTAAGTTAATTTACTCCAACCAAAATGTGATATATACTAGCGTAGATTAAATTAATTAGGCTTAGAAATTAAAACGAAATAGCCTTTGAGATACCTGAGAATCCACTTCACCGCTTTCCAGTATTGTTTACCCAGATTCGCCATATACCTTGAGACAACGCTTATAGCTTGAGCTAGGTCAGGTCTTGAGCAGATCATAGCATACATGAGACATCCCACTGCGCTTGCATAAGGCTTTTCTTTCATCTTTTCCACTTCTTCTGGTGTAGAACGGCTTTTCCTAGCACTTAAAGAGAAGTGCCCAGCCAGAGGAGTAGACACAGGCTTTGAATCTTGCATATTAAATCTCTCCAATACTTTGAGAATATAATTTCTTTGTGACAGCCCCAATTTGCCCATCTTCCTGTCTCTCCTAATTTCCATACCTAGAATCTTTTGTGCAGCCCCTAGATCCTTCATGTCGAATTCCTTTGCCAGAGTCTTCTTCAAATTCTGAATTCTAGACATATCTTGACACGCAATAAGCATATCATCAACATAGAGTAATAGTAAAATGATTACCCCATCCTCGAACACATGAGTGTACACACAGCAATCGGATTCACACCTTTTATACCCAATTTTCAGCATATGAGTGTCGAAGCGCTTGTACCACTGTCTTGGAGACTGCTTGAGTCCGTAAAGAGACTTCTTCAATCTACAAACCAGATTTTCCTTTCCCACTTCAACAAACCCTTGAGGTTGAGACATATAGATGTCTTCCTCTAAATCACCATGGAGAAAAGCAGTTTTAACATTCATCTGTTCTAACTCCATATCCTGCTGAGCCACTATTGATAACAGTAACCTGATAGAGGTGTGCTTCACAACTGGAGAGAAAATTTCATCATAATCAACTACTTCTTTCTGTAGATACCCTTTTGCCACTAGCCTTGCTTTATAGCGTATAGGCTCGTTTTCATGTGCTCCTTCCTTTTTCCTATAAACCCATTTACAGCCAATCGTTTTTCTATCCATGGGCTTCGGAACTAACTCCCAAACAGAGTTCTTGTACAGAGATCCCATCTCTTCGGCCATAGCTCCCATCCAACTTTCCCGTTCATTGCTCTCAATTGCATCTCGATACGTAGTTGGATCTCCTTCACTAATGATAAGTGCATAGTGAACTTCGTCCTCATCCCACCCTAACCTTTGAGGTGGTTTGGTGGTTCTCTTGGTCCTGGACAATGCTACGCCATATGGCTCAGGTTGAACTCTAGCCCTTGTTCCCCTAATGCGGGCTGGAATTTCTTGAGTTTGATTCTGAGCTTCAGTTAACTGTTGTTGACCCCCTTCATCTTCTACCTCTTCATCATAATCTTCATGTTCATCACCTTGTTCTTCAGGCTCCACCCGAACTGAAGTATCTCTTATGATTGGCTTGGTAAAAGGAACTTGAGTGGTTGCTTCTTCTTCTACAACAGTTTTGTTTTTATCATCTCTTTTGTCTTGATTCATAGGGATGGTCTTCTCATCAAATATGACATCTCTGGTAAGGATTTTCTTCTTGTTCACTGGATCCCATAGCTTGTACCCTTTGACTCCTTTCTCAAATCCGATGAATATGCATTCATGAGACTTAGGCTTCAACTTGTTTCTCTCATCACTGGGAATATGAGCATAGACACTGCATCCAAATACCTTTAAAACAGAGTAATCAATAGTTTTTCCAGACCATACCTCTTCTGCACACTTGAATTCAAGCATCCTTGATGGTGAATGATTAACCAAGTAACAAGCATGATTAACCGCTTCCGCCCAAAAAGATTCGGGCAAACCCGCATGAAGTCTCATGCACCTCTCTCTTTCCATAAGAGTTCTGTTCATCCTCTCTGCAGCTCCGTTTTGTTGGGGGGTTTTCTTCACAGTAAAATGCCTTGTGATACCTTCATCCTTGCAAAACTGAATGAACTTTGAATCCTTGTACTCGCCTCCATTGTCACTCCTTAGATACTTGATTTTCTTCCCAGTTTGGTTCTCAACTTCTGCCTTCCATTCCTTGAATTTAGAGAAGACCTCGGACTTTTCAGCCATAAAATAGACCCACACCTTCCTTGAGAAATCATCTAGGAAAGTAACGTAGTAGCGAGCCCCACCCTTTGATCTTGTAGGTGCAGGACCCCATACATCTGAGTGAATATAATCAAGTATTCCTTTGCTCTTCATCTCCTTGTTTGCAATTTTGAAAGCTACCTTCGATTGCTTTCCCATGGTACAATACTTGCAGAACTCGATTTCACAATGTTTTACACCCTCCAGCAGATTTCTTTTGTGTAGTTCTTTCATAGCTCTTACACTCATATGCCCTAGCCTTTGATGCCAAAGCTGACTAGTATCACTTGAGTCCTCCATGGTAGAGACAGCTGCTCCACCTATTATTGTAACCCCAGAAAGCTTGTAAAGATTGTTAGATTGAATCTCACCTCTCATTATCACAAGTGAACCTTTTGTGACTTTGAGTTTCCCACCTTTTGAAGAAATAGAATACCCATTCTTATCCAGGGTGCCAAGTGAAATCAAATTCTTCCTCAAAGTAGGGACGTGACGAACATTCCCTAACGATCAACTCCATCTTGCATTTTAATTTTTACTGTGCCAACACCAAGAATCCTGCAAGCTGAATTATCCCCCATCAAAACTTCACCACAATCTTGTTCTTTGACTTGTTGTCATTCTTTTTGCTACGCCCCCTCTCATCCGAACCCTTGGCATAGAGTCCTTCACCTTGAGAGCTTTCCCCAGTATTATGATTCATCTTGACATGTGATATTATATCTGTGACAACATCATTAAATACCAGAGTTTCTTTGCCAAACATGAGTGTGGTCCTAAAGTGCTTGAACGATAAAGGTAGTGATCGTAAAAGCAATAAAGACTTATCTTCTTCACTGTACTTGGCATCCACCTATAGCAAATCAGCAACGCACTTGTTGAACAAATTCAAATGCTCCATGAGATCTCCACCTTCATCCATTCGAAGATTAAAGAGCTCATCCTTTAAGAAAAGCTTATTGGAAAGATATTTTCCCATATATAGCCTCTCTAACTTATCCTATGTTTCCTCTGCTGAAGCTTCCTTGACGTTGAATATCACGCTATCTGTCAAATGTAACTCAATGGAACTTCTCGCTTTCTTGTCTATCTTCAACCAATCAGCATCTGTCGTGCTAGCGGGCTTCTTATCCACCTCTTCCAGTGCCACATCCAGATCTTGTTGAATCAAGACGTTTAACATCTTTCTTTGCCACAGTGTGAAGTTGTCCTTCCCATTGAAAGGCTTGATCGACATCCTCACGCTGTTATCCTTATCATCTGCCATCTAAAACTCTTGAACCCAGAGCTCTGATACCAATTGTTGAGATTAAATTACTCCAACCAATTTAACCCTTCCCTCTACGGATCTTGTTCTAGATGAATTCAATGAAACTTGCAAAGAAAGTAAATTGCAAATATAAAGGAACAAGAACACCAAATATAAAGGAACAAGAACACCAAATATAACGTGGTTCGCCAATTGTCTACGTCCACAGCGAGCACCCAATAGATTTCACTAACTTTGAGAAGGAATTACAATGATCACACAAATTCTCTCTTACAATAGGTTTTAATCTATCTCTCACACTTTCGGCTAACTTTCTTAATATTGGTATTTAGGGTTTTCTGAGTCTTAAGAACCTATTTATACTCATAGGCTTTAGAATACATTCAGGGGTGAACTAGGAAGCATAAATTCTCCACAAACTAGGAGAAAAAACGTAGTGACCACTTGTAGGACCGATGCCATGGCCATAGGATCAGTCCCACAGAGAGCACGCCAGTTCCAGGACAAGTAGGACCAGTCCTCCAAGGGGTAGGATCGGTCCTACAGTAGCTAAGACACGAGAACCCCGAAAAACACCCCAGAGGACCAGTCCTCCAGAGGCTTCCATCTTGAGACGCTCCAAAATGCCCGTGTAGGACCGATCCTCAAGTCTTGGGACCGGTCCTCTGGGGCATTTACATGCGTTTGCCTCTTCCTTCATCACTCCACCTATCACAAACCTCTTCCATACTTCCTAACTTCACCTAAACGTCAAAGGACACTTCCATGGACTCCCAAACCCTTAAGCGAGCCAAAACACAACAGTTCGACGGCGACTTCTTCTGGGGTTTTTGAGAGAGCTATGAGGGATGATGATTGATGAGGTTTCTGAGAGGGAGAGAGATAGAAGTGGGGTGAGAATGAATGGGGGGACTGGGCTGTGATGAAGAGAGAGAGAGTGACAGAAAGAGAAAGATAAAAGTAGCAGAGGTGAAGGTTTCCTATGGGGGTGGGTTGTCGGAGATGGCGAGGGAGATGGCGACTTTGAGTTCTAGATTTGAGTTTTTTGGCTTAGTTTTTGAAGACTTTGAGTTCCGGGTTTGGCACAAAAATGCAGCAGGTAGGTGGAAAATTGCTTTAAGGTTTTTTGGTTTTGCATGGAGGAGAACGAAGGGGCTCTTTTCTTCAAACCCAGATATATATATATATATATATATATGAATATATGATTTCTTTCTGCTTTGAGTTTTGGTTGTATTAATGGTTAATTTAATGATTGCAATATAGTGAGGAAAATGAAAGACTAGAAGTGGGATGCAGGAAAGGTTTGAACCAGAAGTGGGGTATAGAAACTAAATTCCCAAGTCCTTCTTTTGTTGAATTTCAGGGTATTGTAGAGGATATTTCTTTTTCTAACTTGATTTGAAGAAATGATGAGTATTTTGAATAAAAAATGCCTTAATCTGGGATTTTGCTGGAAAGAAGAAAAAAATTGTACGCCTTTGATTAGGATTAATCTGAGGAGGGGTGAGATTTCTATAATTGATTCCAATGGAGGCAAACACACTAGGTGAGCATCACAAGCAGAGCAGCCATAAGCAGCCGAAAATGTGGAGGCTGTGATTGATGTCCTTACCAA
>QANT01008527.1:0-15774 GCA_003254885.1 Purshia tridentata
CCTATTTTCCTTTATTCTTGGGAACAATGGAACAATGTAAATATCGTCACTGAAACTTCACAAATATTAGGAATACAGCTCTAAAGAAAATATTGAGATGCCATAAGCAATGGCCTTTCAGAATGGACTAGTCTACTAACTATGCAGAGCAGCTTGACCTCCAAAATCAAAATTATTGTAATTTTACAAGTATCTCAATGAACTCAACCAAAGCGTGTTCGCAATGTGATAAACCAGTGAATATAATAATCCAAATCCATTTATATAGAATTTAATGGTTGCGTCCTATTAGTTCTCAAGAAAATATATATCATACATTAACAAGACATTTTATTATGTGGCCATCTGCATTGCACAAAACTATAAATGGTTACCCAAGAAGCAGAAAACCCATCTAGTTGAACCTGGAGCTGGCCCAAATCCCTTCACATTTTGTCGGTAAACAAGATAATAGTAACTATTCTTTTCTACTATAATTTGGAAGTTTCCTTGTAACCCATTGCATTTCTTCATCCCCCTTTTTTTGCAAAAAGGACCGGTAAATGTACCCAAAATAAAAAGGGAAAAAATAGCTTCTTCCAAACAAGCTCTCAAGGTTCCTATGCGAGCAACAAATGAGCTATGTTCAAAATCTTAACTTGCTTATTAAGGTAGCTGTCCATTGTAATTCCCATGGAAAATGAAGAGGCAAAAATGAAATATTACAATACAGTGGATGTTAAATGTCAGAAAAACACTGAAGGTCACATTTGAGGCTGTTTTATACTATAGCAGCACCAGCAAAAATAGCGTAAATCTAGACAGAGGTCCAAAACTTGTCAAGTACCATCCATTAGATTGATGAACAAAATTTTCTAGACAACCCTATTCCAAGATAAACATGTATCTGTGACTGCTATGCAAATAACTATAATGCCATTCACTTTTTCCAAGGCAACCAAATGCACCAAAATTGAAGATTTTACAGGTCTAATAAACAGTGTCAGATCAATCAACGTATCTGTTTATTAATTTGTCATAGTCAATCACAAAGAAAGCGGCATATTATACTTACTGATATATTCGGGTCCATGTAAACGGTCAAAAGAGATTTCATGGTAGGATACTTCTTCCATATAGCAATAGCAAATCGTGGTTGCACCTTTGGGATAGCTACCAAAGCTTTTAACCTGGATGCAGAGGCCAATATCAGATAAAGAAACAAAAAAGCTCCCAGATAATATGAAGAAAATCATAAGAACAGACTAGTCTCAGTACTAAAATAGTTCCCTAGTGTCTGTACTAAAATAGGTTTGACATCCTTAGTGGAAAACACTAATGGAAGAAAAAGTCTATGTGAAAGTGAAACTAAGCCACATTGGTGTTTGAAAGATTAAATGAAATTAAATTCATAAATATACCTAGAATTCCAAAAATCCCGTTTTAGTTCAAAAGGTCATGGTCCAATTCTTTTAGGGAAGTGCTTGGGGGGCTTCAAGAAAGGGGGATTGCTTACTAGACAACTAAACTTGCAGGTCTCTCTCTATCCTCCCACTTTTATCATGGTTCCTCTTCTGGCTTCTCTCCTATCAAACCTTGTGCAAAAATAGACAGCAATCTCATCTGCCCATATCTGGACCTCCCACAAACTAAAAAAATGCTCCTTGCAACATAGGGTCACAACACCTAGATCGGGATACCTTTAAACCCCAGTAGGTGAAGTCAAAGATGTCAAATGCCCCTCAAGGAAATAAGGAAGCACATCAAATGAAATATCAAGTAGAACCACTATCATAACAACCATAGGAGATAATTAAATCTGGCTCTAAAGTATTTATGCATTACTTCCGGCACTGGGAACAATAATTAATCACTTCAGACCCCTAGAAGAAACCTTCATCTCATCACTGGCTTCTACCTTCTCCATCATAGGAAATCACATCTTTATTCTTGGTTCACAATTAATCTTTTGAATCTTCTATTTTGTAAGATTCTAATTCTAGCATAATGATCAATCTGTTGACCTCATACTACTCACCATGGGCTCTTTTTTATTAGATTCCGGTCAACACAGTCCTTAGTGATAAGGGATCCATTAGCATTTACATCCAGTCTCGTTAACTTTTTTCTGAAATTTTATAAAGCAAAAGGAGAAGAGAATCAGAATACCCAGTTAAAATGTGAAATGCAGAGAGAGAGAGTAAGAAAGAGAGAGGGAGGGAGCATTTTCATTTAAAAATGAATAAAACTGTACCAAGCAACACTACGATGATAGGTCTAAGATATGCAATATTAGATAGGAAAAAAGAAAAAAAACAGATTCTAGAAGTTCAAAATTCAGTGAAGGTATTCCAGCCTTGGACAGACTTTTAAGGGGGGGAAAATAGTAGAATTTTGATGTATATATTAAATCTCGACACCAGAAATCTTTAATTTAGTGGCAAATGTGTTTTAAGAGCATACTTAACTGCAGCAAGGTTTTGACTTTATGAGAAAAATAAAAGCACCAATACCTAAATTGGCAGGATGACAGGCTGCATGTCAAACCAACAACATGCTCAGCAAGTTCAGGCTCATCCACACACTGCCTGGAATGTACTTTAATAAAATTAGTGGTCAATTTTGCCAGCATCTGTTACCAAAGGGAAGATGTCAAGATTCTACAAAAACAGATATCAGCTATTCAGCAAGACATATATGAACAACCAAAAAGCATTAATGTATCACAATCCCAAGCATTTTGGGTTAGTAGTTCAACCTCCTCAACAGGTGGGCGTCTCCAGCCATTATGATTTNAGTAGAACCACTATCATAACAACCATAGGAGATAAATCTGGCTCTAAAATATTTATGCATTACTTCCGGCACTGGGAACAATAATTAATCACTTCAGACCCCTAAAAGAAACCTTCATCTCATCACTGGTTTCTACCTTCTCCATCATAGGAAATCACATCTTTATTCTTGGTTCACAATTAGTCTTTTGAATCTTCTATCTTGTAAGATTCTAATTCTAGCATAATGATCAATCTGTTGACCTCATACTACTCACCATAGGCTCTTTTTTATTAGATTCCGGTCAACGCAGTCCTTAGTGATAAGGGATCCATTAGCATTTACATCCAGTCTCGTTAACTTTTTTCTGCAATTTTATAAAGCAAAAGGAGAAGAGAATCAGAATACCCAGTTAAAATGTGAAATGCAGAGAGAGAGTGAGAAAGAGAGAGGGAGGGAGCATTTTCATTTTAAAATAAATAAAACTGTACCAAGCAACACTACAATGATAGGTCTAAGTTATGCAATATTAGAGAGAAAAAAAAAAAAAAAAGATTTTAGTAAGTTCAAAATTCAGTGAAGGTATTCCAGCCTTGGACAGACTTTTAAGGGGGAAAAAATTAGTAGAATTTTGATGCATATATTAAATCTCGACACCAGAAATCTTTAATTTAGTGGGAAATATGTTTTGAGAGCATACTTAACTGCAGCAAGGTTTTGACTTAATGAGAAAAATAAAAGCACCATTACCTAAATTGGCAGGATGACAGGCTGCATGTCAAACCAACAACATGCTCGGCAAGTTCAGGCTCATCCACACACTGCCTGGAATGTACTTTAGAAAAATTAGTGGTCAATTTTGCCAGCATCTGTTACCAAAGGGAAGATGTCAAGATTCTACAAAAACGGATATCAGCTATTCAGCAAGACATATATGAACAACCAAAAAGCATTAATGTATCACAACCCCAAGCATTTTGGGTTAGTAGTTCAACCTCCTCAACAGGTGGGCGTCTCCAGCCATTATGATTTGTTGGGTTCTTGTAAAGTTCTTGTTCCCTAACATGGCAAAAAATTGTGGCCCAGCATTACATCATTGCTATGCAAAAATCCAAGAAATAACTAGGACATTATAGTAAAACAGAAAATAGAGATTGCAATTGCCAGGTCCATAACAAGTGGTAAATTTTCAAGTTATAAAAAATATAAGAAAATTATAAAAAATTAAACCCAAACGAACTGACACCATAGAATGAAAAACTGCTACTTAAACAAACCATACTCCTACTGCAGTTGATGAACAGTGGGAACCATTTAAGTACAACTATAAGTTCCATAAAAATGTGACAATATTGTTTCACGCTTTTGTTTTTGTGGTGCCCAGAAATCCCCCAGTAGGAGCCAGAAGAAAAACTTGGGGCCCCCCACCGAACCCTACTTTTGGAAGGCAGAAAACTCTAGCAAATAGCTAGATATGTACCTTTGAGGACTTGAACCCCAGACCACATGAGAGAAAGCCATGGGCCTGACCACTCGACTACATGCTTCTCACAAATACATTCAGCATTTCCTATGGATAACATAAATGAGAAACATTGTGTATTTGTTACCTATCAGCTAAAAATAATGCATAATTCATGCCATATAAAAAGTAGACAAGACTGAATGGCAACACAAATAAATAAATTTTCTATCTTCATACAGTTGTTTTCTTAACATGACTTTCTACAGCATAACAAAACTTCTTCAACAGATAGTTATCAACTGTCCATAATACTCAACAGGTATATACATTTTAATGAACATTGCATAAGCTACCTCTGTTTAAAAAAGAACAGAAAATGAAAAGAACAAAAGCTTGACTTATGAGAATCTGCTCATCTTTACTTATCACCCCTATTTGCATAATATTCCAATTACTCATTGGAAGGAAAAAGAGTATTAAAGCTTTCAGATTTGTAATCAGAATCAGATATGATGAGTCATCATCAATTATCAACCAAACTCGAGTTTACGAAAAAAAAAATTTATAAATTTGAGTTTTCAATGTGTAAAAACTAGCAGCTGCAGATTTACTCATTAAGAATAAAAGGGAGAGAGCTCACTGCCCAATTAATCTCGAGACACAAAATTATAAAGTTTGGTTGACAAAGAGAGTTCTCTTTTTACAGCATAGATAGATAACCATTAAGCAGCATCCCTCTAAGCTAAGAAATGAGTCAAATGACAGGCTACAAATTCAACACAAGGATACAATACAATTCTTAGCTCATGGGGTACGGACATAAACTCTAGCAATCTCTCACCTTTTATTAATATATGCCATCAACCTATTTGTGAGATAGCACACTGTATAAGACGGATAACGACGTTGAACTTTAGAAACATGGTCCAAAAGAGACTCATTGATGACAAGGTTACAAAATTCTTCAGCCTCATACACGAGCAATATATAATGAATCTCTATTCCTTCAGAAGAAAGCTGCAATTAGATATTGAGGTTAATAATGCTAAAAATGGTAGCAGATATGTGGAATCTATCGATGCAAGACCAAATTCTAAGTTCACTTATGTAGCAAATAAATGATTAATTTGCCATATGTTCCAACAAGAAACTAATGATTAGCAGTTACGCCAGGCATGCTCAGAGATGCAAATCAATCTGCAAGACCGACGTTGAAGTCCATAAAGAGTGATCCCAACCTAGCTACACACACAACCCATGGAGATGCACCACAATGACCAATCATTACATCATGGTTGTTTAATAGGCCTTACACAATTTACACCCACAATAAACCTTTAACTTTATGGTTATAGAGTTTTCTATGATAAATTAATTGACCTGCTTTATGATCATTAGGGCGTAAAGGCATCAATATTCAACCGTACAAAAATTTATTAAAAATAAATAAACTTCCAGCCCATTCACCTATTATAAAAATTACTATAGTAGTAGATGATATGACCACAAACTACTAGTAGAAATATACTTTATGATAGGTGGAACTTTAAAAAAATCTGCAATTCCATACACTTATTACCTGTGAAATATGCTCTGGGACACTCATGGTCCAGACAATTGATCTTTCAATAGGATTTGATGTTATACGGTATGCTAACCCTTTTTCAGCAAACCTTGTAAGAAGATTTCCTAACATACAAATTAAGTAACTTCTCAGATACCAAACATAAAACAATATGAGATGCATAGATGCACAATCTACTTCTAAAGGAGAAGAACATCAACACCACACCTCCAACTGACCCCAATTCCACTACTTTAGCATCAATCTCAGCCACGATGGATTTTATGGCAAGCTTCCCTTTCTCCCACCTTTGCTTTTCTTTCTGTATTTTTTTCATCTCTGCTGCTTCAGCTTTAAGAGCTTCCCTTTGCAACTTTTCTTGCTGTTTTTTAAGCTTCTTTTCTTCCATTAAGTGTACCCTTTCTTCTTTTGTCATCTTCTTTCTTCTTGTTGCTTCTTTTTTAGCATTTTCCTTTTCAGTACTAACTTTAGTTTTTCCTCTCTGTTTAGTAATGTTGCCCACATGTTCCATTCTATTTTCTTTGTCAGAATAATCAAGTACCTGATCTCATTATGTCATTAAACATTTTAGGATAACATATTCAATTGCATGTGTGAATAGAAGGAAACAAAGAAGTAAAAACCAATTAAAAATGAGAATATAAAGAAAAGGTGAAACTTTATGATTTCTCATGAAGCTACACATATAATACATGGAAATATGAGAGCACAGGATTGCAGAAAATAATGACAAACCAACAAGAAAATTCCACAAACTGCATGATTTTGGTAAATTATTATAAATTTTTGTTTAGACAATGGAGTGCAACAAAAAGATGGAGGAAAAAAAACAAGTGTTAAACTGCAACACTGGTGCTACAATTAGACTGTGCATGTGAAGATGCAATCAGCAAAACAGCAGATAGAAAAAGTTCAGCAACAGTTGAGGAAATCATAAAAGTACCAAGAACTTTTTTCCTGGTTGGTAAACAAAAAATCCTTAGGAGCTACATATTTTTTCTAAAGTTACTGTATTCATTGATCTACAAAACTACCACAAAATAATATACTTTAAGTCGCAAAGTTTTAATTTAATGTTATGACTTCCATAAAATATCAAATATCAATGAAGAAAACACTTCTTTCACTAAATTTTCAACAAACCATCTGAAATGTCTTCATTGATTAGTATTGGCATCTAAATCATAAAAAATTGAAACTCATCAAGTTTCTGATGAATAAATGATAAACTATATAATTCAGCCATATTTAAACATTTCTTAAACATTACTGCCTAGCACTTGGCCTCATCTTTCAAAGTGACTTTACTGCAAACTTTACTCTAACAACCAGCACTGCTAGGAGTCATGTATTGCATCAATTCTGGAAAATGTAATACCTCAGCTAGAAATTAACAGAATAAAACACACTTGTAGCAAGAAGCATGTCTCTGAACAATCAAGCCTCATTTTTAAACATCATAGACCAGGCCATCAATAGTATATATAGAAATTATAACCGTTGACACTAATTGGTACAAGAAGCTAGAGTTGTTACTTACTCCACAACTGTGTAACAGATCATTTTTGAAACAAAAATTAAAAGATAATAATAATTACCACCTGATCGATATCATCTTGCAGAGAAGTAGAATGTGAAGGACTGCCCGCAGACATATGTGCTAGATCAGCATCTCCTGACAAAAATGTATTTGTTGTGTCCATAGTAAACAGAAAAGCATATTCCAGGGAGCGAAGTCATGTTGTTTCAAATTTGAAATTCAAAGCAGATAAATAAAGGCAAACAACCATAACCAAAGGTACACCAGATATAACATTAACATACCAAGGGAACATGTGGACTCGACAAATCTAGAACTCCAGTCTAAGTCCTTCTCCGCACCAAAGCCACTAGCAATTGATTCATTCTCCTTCCCCTTTCCCCTTCCACAACCACTTTCAGACTCATTATCAGATTCCAACCATATCAATCCATTAATGCCTGAATGTAAAGAGAAAAGGGTAGTAAGATCAACGTTAATGTTAAACTACAAAAGTATTCAACAATGCAAACTACACAAAGATTTCAACAACGTTTAATAAAAGGGTGATCCTATTCACACCAAAAAAATATGTTTCCAAACCAGTTAGTCTTCACACCGAAATCCTAATTTAAAAAATAAGATTTTTGCTCAACGCATCCTCGTACATTCCCTAAACACCCTTAAGAAATCAATTCTAGTTATTCCATTAAAACTAAAAGAATTTGTGTAAAAATTAACAGCCAGTGACCAAAGAAGACCAGTGTCACTCGCTTGAGAAGGCTGGCATGGATCCAGCAACTACTGGCCTCTTGATTTTTTATTTTTTATTTTTACTTTTTAAATTTTAAAGAACTTGGGGTTCAGTTATTGTCATTTTCTTAATAATTGTCCACTGAAGAGGGGTAAAATTGACATTAAAACTTTCATTGTATTTAGTGGGTGTGAATAGAAGGACCCCAAATCAAATCACGTAGTACTCTCACCGAAAAGAAAAATCACGTAGAACGGTCATCAAAAATAAAAATCACGTAGAACGGTCATCAAAAATAAAAATCACGTAGAACATTAATAACCACATTATCAATAAACATGTAAGTATGCTTATTGCACCAGATGCAACAAAAAACATATTAGTAGATTATTATAATTTCTGAATCTAGTACGACCATCTGAATTCAACAGTAGAATGTCAAAGTATTAGATCTCCTAATGAATGACAAGTATGGGCTAATTGTTGGTTTCGTATCCTTTGAGGTTACAAGTCTTGCTTTATATTACCGTGATTACTTGTCCCAGTAACATTACAATCTAGCAGTAGTGTTTGATACATCAGTTTTCAGGGGAAAAAAACAGAACTATAATTGATCGCACAAAATGGTTGAAGCAAAATACCAACCAACTGATTCAATACACAAAAAAGTGATGTTAAAACTCAATAAATAAGCAAACGAAACTTTGAATTAAATCTAGTTTAGCCAACAAAAAATAATAATACTCGCCAACCAAAGCAAACAATACATACAGAATTAACTCAAACAGAAGTAACATGGCAAATAAGCGTTTCCACAAGCCTAGAAACCCTAATTGAAACGAATTGAGTCAAATAACACAAATGTACCAACCAGGGAACTTGTGCTCGGAGTCCGAAACCCTAGCTTGAAAGTCAGACGGGGCTTTTGTGCATTTCACGATTGCAATATCAGACATCGGGGTATCCGGGACGAAGAAGGGCGTGGAGGTGGGACCCGACTTCTGGGGGGTCGGGTCGTCGTCGAGGACGAGAACAGTAGGAATCGGGTTCGGATGATCCGATTGGGTTCGGCGTTTCTTAGAGTGGAATGGTTGGAGTGGCGTTGAGAGCAGATTCTGGTCTTCTTCGTCGGAGAGGATGATTGGCTCCGACATTTTGGGACAGTTTCGAGTGGGAAATGGAACGAACACACTACTATGCGACTTTGGCTTTGAATAAGCGCGGGATGGTAGTTTCGAGGTTTATTTTCTTTTGTTATGGAGGAATATTAAAAAAACAAAAATAGTGATTCATATTTCATACCTTCATTTTAATCCCCTCCTAATTGTTTTACGTTAAACATTTATAAATTTTCTGGCCCACAAAAAAAATTTATAAATTTTGGGAGACATTTTTTTATGGATTAACTGTAATTTAGTACTTTAAAATTTAACACATTTTCTTATTTGGTATCTCATAGTTAAATATGTACATGTATTTTCATTTTTCGAAAAATGGTACTTCTGTTAGATCTTTCGTCAAGTAAACCATTAACTGACAGTAAAATAGTTCTTGCGTGACCCACTGCTAGTTTTAAGTGATGCATTATGAACCATTGAATCGAAAGAGAGAGAAAATAAAAATTGAAATATTTTGAAAGTTTAAAGTTTAAAGGGTAATTTTGGAAATGAAAATATAAATAATAAAATATATATTAAAAGAGAGGCGATATTTGCACTCTAATTTTGTATTCCTACACTCTATTTATTAAGTTTATCAATAATATTATTCTTACCATATTTTATCTTTTTTAAATTACTATAAATTTCATAACAATAGTACTAGGAATCTTACTTTTTTCCTAATTTTTGTTTTCTGATTTATATGAAATTTATACATTGGATACTAAAAACTAAAAAAAAAAAGCCATATTCAATAAAGTAATAACACATAAGGTGAAAAACAAAAATTGATAAAATAAGATGGGATCTCTAGCATTATTGATTCCAAATCCACCCTTGGTGGCTTTTTTTACTTCCTAAAACAATATGTGCTCGATCCCATGTCCCCATCTCCCTCTTCTAATTAAATATCTTTGATCTCTCATGTTTGTGTGGCCTTTCTCTCCCTTTTTCCTTTAATCCATCTTCTCCTTCTAGTTTCTAACACCCATACGTCCAAACCCAAGTTGGAGGAAAAAGCTATTTTTATTCAAGCACCGATATTGGTTGCCCATCAAATTGATTGGGGGGGGGGGGGGGGGGGGNGGGGGGGGGGGGGGGGGTATCAATCACTTAATTTTAGGGAATTTCTATTTATAAACAACAATCTTCTTTTGTTACCCAATTTCTTAATTTACCCAACACCCAACTTTTTCAAATTAGTTTTTTCTTATTTTACCCAATCTTAATTACCATATTACCCTTATTAATAGATATTAAACCCTTTATTTTAATTTTCTCTCCTTACCCATAATTTTACACACATACCAACAATAATAAATTTCTCTCCCAACCCAAGCATTTACACTACACCCATACCCAACACCATACCTAATAGCTATCATATTCCCCTCACCACCATTGAATAAAATATCTAATCTCAGTCCTTAAGCTTTTTATTTGTTATTTTGGACAAATTAAACGTATTTTATGATGAGTTTGTTGTTTTTATATGAATTTTATCCATTAGTTTGAGTTTTTGGTGGATTTTTGGGTTGGATTCATTTATGCTGTCGGAGGTCATTCGGCTCTGGTCTGCCGAGTTCGTCACAAATCTTCGATTGGCATCAACCGAACATTTGTCATTTGTTCGGCCGGTTCCAACTGAACATTTCTCATTTGTTCGGCTGGCTCCAACCGAACATTTGTCATTTGTTTGGCCGGCTCTAACCGAACATTATAGTCGTGTTCGGTTTTGGTTTGCCGAACATATTCCGAACCAAAAATTTCTAAAACGTCTAAAACATGGAAAAATGCAAAAAAATTACACAAAATGCACGCATACATCATTTGGAGGCTCATAGGGTACGATTTTACCATTCATCTACCTAAAAACCCTTATTTTGATGTTAGAGTTTAATTTGATGTTAGTGTAAATGTAAGAGAGGGTATAAGTGTGAGAGAGGATGAGTGAGGATGGTTAGGTTAAAATTGATAAAGGAGTTGGGTATTATGTTGGGTATGGAAAGAAAATTTGATTTTTTAAAAGTTATAATTTGTCCTTAATGGTAATTTATTAAGGGATAAAATGGTCTATTCAAGTTTAAAATATATGTTGGGTATGGCTAAAATTTCCCTTAATTTTATTCACTTCAACTTTATCAATTAATAAAATTAAATTAAATTTAAAAAAAAAAAACAGTTTCTCATTCTTGGTCTAGGTAGAATCATTTAAGAAGAAATAGGAGACCCTTAGCATGACTAGATTCCTTTTTTAGCAATAGTCCATACTCCATATGCATAATCAACATATGAGGCACACAAAATTACTTCATATATCTTTGAATCTTGACTTTTGTACCAAGTGTCTTACCTGAACGGATTTTTATGTAAAAATTATGAATTTGGGTAAATGGGTACTAGAAAAAAGGAGATGATATATAGTTTAGAGAAATTAAGAGAGAAAGGGAGAGAGAGAAAGAGAGTAAAACATAATAGATCAACCATCGACATCAGTGGTATTGAGAGTGGCTAATTTGAGGAAAGAGAGAGATGGATGGCACCACCATAGGCATGCGAGAGAGGAGAGAGAGTGAGATAGATGATGGCGGAGATGTCATGGTGAAATATGAGAGAAAGAGGTGAATGATGAGGAGATGATCATTTGTGGCTAATTTGAGGAAAGAGAGAGGAGAGAGAGTGAGATAGATGATGGCGGAGATGTCATGGTGAAATACGAGAGAAAGAGGTGAATGATGAGGAGATGATCATTAAGCCAAAATTTGAGAAAGTTAAAGGGGTAGTTTTGGAATTTAAAATAACAAAAAGAACTAAATTAAAATTATAGAAGAAGTGTAAGAGTACAAAACTAGAGTGCGAATATGGCCTTCCTAAATTTTAAAAATTAGAAAGAGTGCAAATGTTGCCTCCCTAAAAAAATCCTAAATTAATTAGGACCTAGTAGTTATTAAGGGTGGGTACAGTTCAATTCTACTCAGTTAACTCCTAAAATCATGTGCTGTGCCAGACGCTTTTTACCAATCCAGTCCAGTTCTGAACACCGAAACGATAAAAGAAAAACCAAACCAAACCCATAAGGTTTCAGTTTGGTCTAGATTTTTTTTGGGTTTTCGGGTGAGCTTACAAGGGAGGCGGCGAGACAAAGAGGCTTGCAAGTCACAACTAGTTTTACAACTGGGCTAAATCTGGGGAGGCAGAGACCAAAGGGAGATGGGGGAGGAGGATGTGATTATGATGAGCCCGACCTCGTAGCCAACCATCGTCGGAGGGCGACAGATTGAAGAGAGAGCCAGAGAGGTGATCAAGGAGGGAAGAAAGAGAAGAGAGAAAAGATCTAGGAAAGAAAAGGCCGTTAGGAGGGAGAGGAGGAAGAGAAAAAGAGTTTGGTAATAGTCTTGCCGCCTAGCTCACTGGCGTCATGCCAGACTGAAGATAAAGGAAGTCGTAAGAAGGAGGAGAGAGAATAGAGAACAAATCGAGGAGGCAGAGAGAAAATAGAAATGTGAGATGGAGGAGAAAGAAATGACTAATGATAAAACAAAAACTGATTAGGGTTTGGGTTGGCAAGAAAAATAAAAAAGGAAAGAAGATAAAGTAATAATGGAGGAGAAAGAAATGACTAATGATAAAACAAAAAACTGATTAGGGTTTGGGTTGGCAAGAAAAATAAAAAAGGAAAGAAGATAAAGTAATAAATGATTAAGGTTTGGTTTAGGATTTCAATTGGGGTTTGGTGTTTCAATGTGCCAAATCAAATACATTAAGATTGGGGTTTGGCCAAATGAAATAAAAAAACCAAAACAAACATAAGAATTGGTTATATAATTACATATAACATTATAGAGTAATTAATAAAGTTTAGGGTATAGTGTATAAGGTATTCAGTAAAGATTAGGGAATAGGATTATCTACTTATATACTTATATATGTTTATAATTGATTTTTATTTTTGTCAAATTGTATAGGATATGTTCTTATATACTTATATATATACTTAATAGAGTTTAAGGTATAGGGTATATACTTATATACTTATAAACTTATACTTATATAGTTATATGTTATAGTTGACTTATATGCAGTCCTATATTATATATATTTATAGTTCGATTAATTATATAATATAAAGTATAAACTATATGGTATTATAAATTATATACTATCAAATATTATATATATATACTATAAACTATAAATTATGTTATAATAAATATATACAAACATATAAATTATAATAAGGGCTTTTGGTTTTTTGTTTACTCTATAATAGAAAGTAAAACCATATAAACAAATTTATATTTATATATAAATATAAAAATAATATATATATTTATAGGATAGGGCCGATTAGATTTGGTTTGGTTAATATATATATTTATAGGATAGGGCCGATTAAATTTGGTTTGGTTAATCTGGGAATAAAACTAGAAACTAGTCCAAATCAATCTGGTTCGATTTTCCGTTTCTAGTGTTGACTGTTTTTTGTTAACACAATTTTTCGATCTTTTTCCACTCGGTTTGGTTCGGTGTTCTCGGTTTACGGTTTTTATGCACACTCCTAGTAGTTATAGTTTAGTTAGAGTTTATGATTTATGATTTAGATATATTTATTAACATTATAAATAAAAAACAGAAAAATAATTAAAGAAAAAAGATTAGGTTGTCCTGATGTGATATGTTTTGGGATGTCAACAAATTTTACTTTGGTACTTTATGTCTTTATCCATTAAAACCTTTTTCTTGTTTTTATAATTCCCCAATTAGTACTCAATTAAGTCGTAACCACAAGTTTAATTAAGTTGCATTTATTAGCCATTTTCTAGAATTTTAAATTGCAAAATGCTACATGCTTTCTCTTTGTACCTTCTCTTTGTGTCTTCTCTTTTTTTTTTATTCATTTGACAATATAATTTCATAATTGGAATCGTTTAGTTTTTAGATCATTTTTTACAGATCATCTCTGTAAAAAATTATGTAAATCAGAAATCATTTACATTTACTCATCTAATTGTTATTAAATAACTAACGGTAAATTTACAAAGTAGAAAAAGCAAGTTATGGAGGGGAAGGGGGGGAGCGGGGTTGATAATTAATTAATCAGCCTTCTATTTTTTTTTGGAAAAACATACATTGTTTCTTTTTTTCTTTTTTTTTTGGTAAGAACATACATTGTTTCTTGAAATGTTTGCATCAACGTTTCTATCGCCAGCTTTAATTCCGAAGAAGATTAGTTTTAATGTGTTCAAATTAGGGACAGGGCAGACCCACGAGTACACCACCAACGCTGCAATCCACGTGATTTTGGCACGTAGTCTATTGCCTTATCTCAAAATAATTAACGTACGTAGCCCCCCACCACCTTTGGCTTGTTCATTCATCCAAACTAATTGCATATTTTTAAGCTAATTGACCCTTGAAAGAATATGGGCCACCATTATTTTCTTTCTTTTTCTATACAAATACTAAACTTTCAATTTTTGGAGTTATAATTCCCCTTACTTTACAAAACAATCAATAGATAAATATTTTAAAAAAGAAAACCTTTTCTACTTATATGTACATGTATGTAGGGTTTCCATTCATATGAGGGATCCTTTTTTTCTTTTTTTTAATAAGAAAGAGGGCCAAAGGCCCAAGCAAAAATAATTACATTAAAATGTTTCTGGGTCTAGAAAGAAACACCCAAAATATCATCCAACAAAAGACCTGAAATTGAAGTAGGAGGCTCCAAAAGAACATCATCTGAGGGATCCCTTTGGATAAGAAACAAAGAGGATCACATTAATTAATTGTTGGGGGATATAATGCAATGTGGTGATATGTGAACCATCTAATTTTCGGATTCCTATTTAATAATCATCTATGCAAAAATCAGCGAAAAATCGTTTCATGACCATTTAATTTTCATTATTATTATTTCATTGTTGATCAGAAACATGCACGTACTATATTTATTAATTCGATTTAATTGATTTATTTATTTGCAAGTGCATGATGGTCTTGAATGGAGACCTAAAAAGTGAATAATTTGGATCAGTAAATTACAAAAGTCTAGCCCACGATCTCATATTGTTATGATATATCGAAATAGATCTCTTTTTCAAAGTTTTTCATATATATATATATATATATATTGTTGAAAGAAATTCCATATTGAAGATGTGAATGCCTTACTAATAGTTTATAAGAGTTTAAACTACTTTCTCATTGCCAATTGGTTTTGAGATAGATGCTTAGATTTCTTTATGGTATTAAAGCAGGCTATTCACGTGATGCGCCCAAACTGCCACACGTGCTCCTAAGTCACCCAATATGAATTGTCCACATGTCAGGCTTGAAATGATGCCACACGTGTAGGGACATGTTGAGAGAAATCCCACATTGAAGATGTTAAGGGCCTTACTAGTGGTTTATAAGGATTTGGACTACTCCTCTTATTGTTAATTAATTTTGAGATGGATGCCTAGATTTCTTCATATATATATATCATTATTATAATAAGTAATATTAAAAGGGGAGCTAGATTAGGAAAAATGA
>QANT01008528.1:0-19228 GCA_003254885.1 Purshia tridentata
AAGCGGGTCAGTTCAAATCCAACACGACCTGTTAGTGATAACAGGTGAACTTGACCTGACCCTTTAATCAATGGGTGGCAAAATAATGGGTATATCTGACCCGACCCGACCCGTTTTTACTTGTTTAAAAAAAATATACATTTTCAACCCTAAAAAACTTGAATTAACTATACTTTATTGCATAAATAAATACATTTTATCACGTAAAATAAATAATTTTATTACATAAATGTATGTTTTAAATATTTCATATAAGAAATGCACAATTTAAATGATCAATTTGATAAAAAAAAAATATTTGTTCCTTAAACAGTCATAACGGGTACCCACAAATTGATCAGACCCGACCTATTAATTTAACGGGTCACTAACGAGTGACACTAATATCAATCCTACCTGATAACCTCAAACCCAAACTCGTAACTTTCTGTGCTGTGTCATGTCGTGTTAACAGGTCGTGAGTATTTTTGTCAGGTCTAGTTGATGGTGGTTATGGTGATTTGAAGGGTCGGGAACATAATGTATTTATTTATTTTTTAATATTTAAATTTTTGTAATATTTAGAAAGTTTAACAAGATACTTTTTAAAAAAATGACTTGGAATTTCATGTCATTAAGATGCAAAATTAAAGCAAAAAGTTAAAGGCACCTTGGCATTACCCAATTTTAAAAGATAGAAAGGACAAATTTTATTGCTGTAAGAAGTCACATCCTATAATCGGTATGCAATGGTAGCACCCTCCTTGGATGCTCGGAGAGATTCACACACTAATCTAGTGATTATCCCCTAAGACACACAAGGCAGGTTAAGCCATTTTGGTTTAGATAAATCGGGCTGGATAAAAGATAAATAATAAATAGCGGTAACATGAGAACTAAAAATAAAAATTCTTTATAAAACCAACCTCTAAGATTACGGTAGTTCTTTACAATCTTGACAAATTAATAAAAATTAGAAATACAAGTAGTAGTAAAATAAATGCTCCAAAACAACCCAAACGTAATACCAAAGTAAATAGCTCAAACCCACATCTTAAAAATAGAGGAAAAATCATTAAAAAAAACTTGAAACAATTAAAGAAAGTTACCAATTAAAACATACATTATACAATAGTGACAATTTGCACATTTTTTTTTAAATACTTATCGAGCATTTGGTGCTACAAACACAAAAATAACATAACGTGAACATTATTATGTACAAAGTGGAGCTATTTTTCATTTTAACTTTTCAAGTGAATTTGTTTATTAATAAGGGTTGTAAAATAAATTTTAGAGTAATTTATTTTTAAAAAATTATGAATTAATTTTATTCACCCTTTAAAGGAGTATTTATGTATACTAATCTCCTCATGTAAGGAGTCATTATACAGTTACTTATATTTGCTTTGCTAATATTACAAGTAAACTCATGATGACTTGGAATCCTAACAATTAATTTGATATTTTCTCAATTTTGGCTGTAAAAGAAATAAGAAAAGGTGTTCTCGTACTTAGAATAATAGTACACCTTTTGCAGAGGTTGAAGTGAACTTTGATGCGACATTGTGATATTAGAAAGAAGATTAATGATAGACAACAAAAGAGACTTCCCTTTCATAAGTGTTGGGGGTGGGCTCTACAGTTGACTTTTGCAAAGAGCCTAAGATCAAGTTTTGGGACCCAAACTTTTGTAGAGAAGACACGTGAAAGACTCTGAACCGTCGATTTACAAAGGACACTGAAAGAGTGGGGGGTCCCACTGCCACGGGTCGACCCGCGAGTCCAAAGTTAGCGTTGACCGTAATCACCACTCTACAGTTCAGATTCACCACTCAACAAAAGTATTACACTTCTCCGAAATAAATGAAAAAAAAAAGCGCACGTGATTAATTTTGAGACCATATCAATAGAATTAATCAGTAACGGGCAAGGAGTTAAATTTCGGTTTTGTGGAAATTTTCGATCCATACTCCCAAAAAACGAAATTTAATACCTTGGTAATGGGGAAGCTGCGACGGCTTTTTTCTGAAAGGGCTGCTATCCACTTTTTTTATCTAGCTTATTTATCGTTATTTATTATTTTTATTTTATAAGATATTTTTATTATCTGAACAATTTATTTTTTAAATAATTATTTAAAAATTATTATAAAAGAATTAATTAAAAAAATCATTTAATCATGTAATTCTTCTAAAACTATAATAACTAAAACAAAAACAAAACATAAATTCATTTAAGGCTTATTTATGGGTTTGTTTTCTAAAATTTATTAATTTTTTTATTTTACCCTGTAAAAGTTAAATTCTCTTACTTTGTTACTTGAACTTTACAAATGATTCTCAATAGTCAAGTTTTGTCAATTTCACCAATTAGTTCAATTTTTATCTCAATTTTGGTAGGACTTTTGACCTATCAAATTAAATAATTTTATACTCATTTTAAAATTATGAATATCTTATTTATAATCATATAAAGATCACTCAAAATGAAGTTTTAAAACTCCAAATAATGATGTAAATGAAAGTGTAACATTCGAAAAATAAAGTAAAAGGATTTATCTTTTAGAAAGCAAAATAACAAAAAAAAAAAAATTTAGATAACAAATTCTCAAGTAAGTCTTGATTTAATTAAATTTCATTTGGTTGAATTATTGGCATTTACGTAATTGGTTCCATCCGAATAAATCTAATGATTGAAAATTTATGATCGAAACCGTTTATTTGTTAGATCTAATTATGAAAATAATCTCTACAAAAAATCAATCAAATTATGAATTTTTTATTTATGTAACTATAATTAAATAAACAGATGGTTTTTGCAATAATTTGATTTACCGTTAGTTTATTTGTAATAATTATATAATCAAATGATTTTCGATTTAATTGATTTTTTACAGAGATGAGTTTTAATAATTATCTAAAATATAAACAGTTCGAATCATAAAAATATATTACGAAATGAAAATAATAAAGAAGAAAGTCAGTAGAAAAAGTAAATAAAGAGGATGACTACTTATTCTTTATTTAAAACTAATATGCAATTGGATTTACAAAATTCAAACAAGTAACACTTAATTAATCAACATAACAAGGCATATATATAGCAGTAGTGCAGTACCCAATACCCACGACCACAAGGCACGAATAATGACTGATGAGTGCGTATTAGCCTCTATGTTTTAATGAAGAGCTACCTACATAATTAATACACCCAAATCGCGATTATTTCAGATTTTATATATTTATATATATATATATATGTCCTTTCATTATCATTAGCAGTTGATAATCAAAACAAGGTACTATTTGATTGCCGCTATTGAATGTTCAGCATCTATTTCTTTCCGTCAAAACACAAAATATGATGATGATGAACCAAAAATAAGGGTAGCAAGAATAAGCACGATTGTTTACATTTAAGGTCCGTTTGATTTACGGAATTGATTTTTCAAGAATTTATTTCCTATGCATTTTTCAGAGTAAAAGGAATGTAAAATTCCTATTACTGTGTTTGGTAATACTAAGAAAGTAAACAAAAATTACTTTTTCATTTCCATTCTTATGTTTGGTAAGTGTAGGAATAAGAAATAAAAATTATCCAATTTTTCAATTATATCCTATATGAGTATAAAAAGAATATGTAATAAATGGGTTGGCTAGATTTGAAATTTTGAAAAATTGGTAAGAATAAATCTGTCTAAAAAATATGCAATAAATGCTTTCCTAAGAGGGGAAAACAAAACCAAGCTTGAGCAAAGGTATCATTTTCCCCCCAATAAGGGCATCAGATTCCCTTGAGTTAGGAAACCATATTGAAATTTTGAAAAATTGGTAAGGATAAATCTGTATAAAAAATATTCAATAAATGCTTTCCTAAGAGGGGAAAACAAAACCAAGTTTGAGCAAAGGTATCATTTTCCCCCAATAAGGGCATCAGATTCCCTTGAGTTTGGAAACCATTTCCCTTCCCTGCATTTGCCAAACGTGGGAATGGAATTAATTTTCCATTCTTAGACCTCCAAAACTTGAACCAAACGGCCTTTACATTATATGAAGCTACAATGATGGATATAATATGGGTAATTTAATGAAATGACCCATTTTAATCTCACTCAAGCTTTTTTATCCTTGTCAGGGTTTTTTAATTTTTTTTAACATTTTTTCTTGTGAAAAGTCTAGTATGCCCTTCGTATAAAAACTTAGGCTTATTTATGTATTTACCTTTTGAAAGATATCCTTTTTTTTCTTTTTCTTTTTATTTTTCACTTTACTTCCTAAAAGTTAAATTCTTCCACTTTACCCTCCAAACTTACAAATGACTTCTAATAACCAAGTTTTGTCAAATTTTGTCAACTTCATTAATTTGTCCATTTTTATCTCAATTTTGGCCCGACTTTTGACCCATCAAACCTTCACCAAAATCAGCAATCTTATACTTGTTTCGGAGTTCTAAAACTTCAGATAATGGATGGAGTTGATGATGTAAATAAGAGTGTAAAGTTCGGAGGACAGCCACCCTTTTTGCTAACTTAGCGTCCCTCCATACCTCTCTCCCCTCCTGCACCTAAAAGAACCGTGCCGCTCGCCAGTGCCTATAACCATCATGTCACTACCTCTTGCATGCGCTCGCAACTCGACCAGCTCGCTGGTCGCCCATTAAACCTAGAAAACCTAGCTTGCCGCAGATCGCCAGAGATTGAGCCCCCTCCTTGTCTTTTGCCCTTTCGCTGTCTGTCTCCTCACCCCTTTGCCCTTTGACCATAAAACCCAAAACCCCCTACACATTTATTTATTTATTTATTTCAGATTCGAATTTGTTTTTTATTCCTCTCATTTGGGTCTTGTGTTATAATTCCACTGAATGGGTTTTATCAAAATGGATTTATGGGTTTTATCACAGGTTTTTTTTGTAGATTCAATGGAGAAGATGGTCGCCACAAAGTGGACACAAAAATGATGATCGCCACAAGGTGGAATTAGCGGTCGCCACTTAGTAGAATTTGTGATTGGTGGACATGAAGAAGATGGTCATCACAAAGTGGGAATTTTTGGTCCATGGACACGAAAAAGGTGGTCGTCACATCGTGGAATTTGTGGCGATCACAAATTCCACCTTGTGACGACCACAAATTCCACCATATGCAATTCTTCCTCTTCTCAATTGAATATAGATATGATTTTCTTTTAGGTGTTCTTGCAATTGATTTTTTTGGGTATAATGTCAATGATTCAAGGATTTAATTTTCACTCTTGTTTTATTTATTTATTTATTTTTTCAATTTTAGGTGGGAGAGAGAAGAGGAGAGAGATAAAGGGAGGAGATGATGGGTCACTAGCTGTGAAGGAATTGCTCGGGCAAGTTGGGAGCTTAAGGTTTGGGTTGTTATTCTCCATGGCTGTTTCAACAAGAAGGTAGAGGAGGGTTTGGGTGCTACAACAAAATGGTGGCCTAGCTGCTGATAGTGTGTGGCGACCAGAAAATGAGTTAGGGGTATTTTGGTCCTAAAAAAGATAAAAAATGTCAAAAAACTTTGACACGGGTTGAAAAAACTTAGAC
Organism: Purshia tridentata; assembly: GCA_003254885.1. Classification (NCBI taxonomy): domain Eukaryota; kingdom Viridiplantae; phylum Streptophyta; class Magnoliopsida; order Rosales; family Rosaceae; genus Purshia; species Purshia tridentata. The sequence continues at coordinate 5,539 of QANT01008528.1, forward strand.
CCTATTAAAGGGGGTCATTTTATTAAATTATCTATATAATTAGGGTTGAGAATGTGTTGGTTTTATCGGCCAACTGACTCATTATCGGCCAGTCGATAATTCAACCAACATCTGACCCACCAAGCCGGGTCGATAATACCAACCAACCCATCATAATTGATTTGGATGCTGATTTTGTAATTGATCAATTATCGGCCTTATCGGCCTATTTATACCACATATATTAGCCTTATCAACAACTGACCTGCATTCGACTCACAATAGATGAGTTTGTTGTTGGTTATGAGATATGATAGAATCGGTTGGTCAAGTCGAGTAGAATTATTGGCCATTATCAACCCGACTCAATCTATTCTCACCCCTATACATAATATACAACCGTAAAATCGGTACCTTCTTGATTAGTTGCCTACTTGCCCATATAATACAATTAATTTATTCCTTGTACGTGAATGCCGATCTCATACTCAAATCCAAATTTTAAATCAATTAGGAGAGAGTACAATTCAATTGTTGATGATGTAATTTTTGGGCACCCACATAAACGTACTAAAACTTATATTTGTTCTTCGATAATTAAAGTAAAATTTCTACCAGAAAAAAACAAAAAAAACAAAAATTCAACCAAACTCACTGCTGCGTTCACACTAATTATTAGGACATATATGGCATGAATCATGGATAGTCGATTAGGAATAATATTCATGGGACAAAAAATTCCACATCTCCAGCAGAAGGATAGAAAGACATTGTATCTATCAAAGCAAACAAAAATAGGTGGGTCTCAGTGCATGCCTCACGGGTCTCCTGCTAACTATCACCACAACAAGACCTAATATAATTTGTTTCTTAACCTTTATGATAACGATTATTTCATGGATTGGATCATATCAGTCTTCTAATTAATTAATCAAGACTCCATCTGATCATTTGGTTAAGCTACATGCAAATCTTTTCATCATATATATATATATTCATGTGAGATTACTAAATGCCTTCATTTAAAATAGCTTATATATATGCATTAAAATGCCTATCCAATATTGATCTTAATGTGGATAAGCAAAACGTTAGAAGCACAAAGTCATAGGTTTTACTGTTATAGAGTCATGCATATATATGTAGATAAGAGGTGACCAGTGATCACACTCAAGCATTGGGCCACTTGAAGAGTGCTGGCCAAATCACAATAATATTATATATTTTGACTGCAATTAATTCGATCATTGATGGATCGAGTATAGACTTTCTACAATTCTTCCAAGGCCAACAAATAAATTAAATTTCAGTGCTCCAAATCCACGACATTCTAACCAAGGCGTGGAAGAGGATATAGTTGGATATGGCTATAGCGCTATGCATGTTGGAGACATGAAGATTTGATTCTTTTATATATATGATGGATTTCTATTTTGTCCACTTTAGCTAAACATGGGGGCTTGTCCTCTACAATTTTAAGAGGTTGTTCATCTTGTTATTTCTTCAATCCTTATAAATCAGTAGCAGTCACCAATGGGAATAGTTAATAGTACATATGCATATAGTATTTTATTTGTTATATATGTCTAAAGCCCATTTGAGCTCATATGTCTTTAATTTACCACTTAGAAATTGTCATCCGTTGCTATATATATGTTCTAAAACACTCTACACTTCCATGATCGAGTAGCTACATATATCCTTTATCAGAAAAAGTAAGAGAGTAATAAATTTAAAAGAAGATGTGGATTGTGGAGCTCAGGGCATAAGTCTACAAGTAGCATCAAGACTATGCAATTTCGGTATTTTTCGGTTTGGTCATAGTTGGTAAACTTCGGTTTTCAGTTCGATCGGTAATTTTGGTATATAACACTTTCGGTTCATTTTCGATTTAATTATAATAATCCTAATTATATACCAATACAAATTGCAATTTAATTAAATATGATACGTACATAACACAGAATGTTTGACTGACATATATATATTTGCACGAGTAATATTGGTAGTTTAGTATAGTATACTAGTATTAATAAAAAAAATATGAACAACAGTATTTCGAAGAATAAATACCAGTACAAGTACTTTAATAATATATATATACAGGCCCTTTCCAATGTGGGATTCCATATATAATTTTATTTGTGGGATCTCTTATGGAGCCCACTCCATATAGTATTTCAACGATCCGAACCATCTAATCTTTAGGTCTTTATTTAAAGATTATCTGTGCAAAAAATTAGCTAAATCAGAAATTATTTGCCTATCTAAGTTTGATCAAACAAATAGATGAATCAAATATCTTTCATGAAACCGTCTATTTGTTGGATCAAACTTAGATGGGTAAATAGTTTCCGATTTAACTAATTTTTTGCAAGAATGATCTATGAATAAAAACATAAAAAATAGACGGTTCGGATTGTTGAAAAATTACATAGAGTGGGCCCATCCGACCTATCCCACAATTAACCTTAAATGTAGGATCCTACACTGGAAGGTGCCTGTATATATATATATTTGTATCTATCATATTTATTTAGTATGTAATATGAATACATCGGTTTATAAACTTTTTTTCGAATTTTTTCGGTTTCAGAATTTCGATTGTGAAAATAGCTTTACCAAACCAAAAAAATTCAGTCAGTTCATTAAAAAACAAGCCAAAGGACAACCCTAGGTGGGATGGAGTAATTAACATTTTTACACGTTGAAGCATCAACCTTAATTTGTGCCATATTTAAATTTCCTTTCAAAGATAGCAACCCAACCCTACCATGCTTGCTTGACTTACCTACCCGTCTACTTCACCTTTCGCCTTTCGGGTAAGCTCCAAAAGGACCAAAACATATATTGATTTTCCATCAACTTTAAATATTTGCAGTCATCCAAATACCAATGGACTTGTGGTCCAATTAAAGCTTGACCACAAGCTCGACATTGCTAACTAATAGGGCTTCAGAGTAGGGCGAGATCTCAATGTTCCAAAACTATTGGATCCTAAAATAGTTGAGATAGAAATCCCAAATCAGTAAAAGAACTAAAGAATAGTTGCTTAATTATGATTCACAGCCTGATATAAGAAGTTGTCATAGATATATGATCAGGACACGCACTAGAGTTGATACGATTACCTTTTTACAGGTCCCATTCTCAAGTGGCAAAGGGATCTCAGGCCAAAATATATATTGGGTCACTAAAATCAAATATTGATATACACCGGCCACCTGGGAATCAAATCTTAGCTACAACATCGAGTGGCTCATACTCATTACTGTATCTGTGTGGCCTGGCCTGTTCACATAGATTGATCACAACTGAGGGTCGGAGGTCAAACTCAAATTATAGAATATATTGCAAGCGAATTTTCCCTCAACCATTCGCCACACGTTTTGGACATTCCAATTTTGTTCATCTTTTTTCCAGTGGCTACAGTGTACTATTTGTTTGTACCATTAATAGTGGCACTGTATGCACTTGATGAATTGTGTGCCCACATCTTTCTGGTACCATCATATGTATGTCCAACTTTCGTTTCTCTTTCTGGCCAACCATATATGTCCAAGTTAAAAATTTAAAGGTTCACGGCCGGCTTGGGACCTATCCAATATTTTGCCAAAGCCCAACATGGTTTCAAAGTTAAGCTTCACCATACTATACCCTCAGGAGGTTTTGAAAAAATATTTATTAAGCATCAATGACAATTATGATTAAGCATCAATGACAATTATGATTAAGCATCAATGACAATTAAGTGTATACTCAATATGTTAAAGGGTTAGTTTGTAATTAAGTATTTGAGTTTTGTTATTAGTTGTAATCCTAGTCAAATAGGATTTGTATTATGTTTTCTAGCCCAATAGGGTTTTATAATATTTACTTATATATACTTCTCTAAAAGAGAAAAATATTATTCAGAAAATATTATCCAAAAACTCTTGTTTTATTTTGGTGTGGTATAGTAGCCAAACCTTTTTTTTCTCAATTTTGAAAATTAGGGGTTGGTCTTAGCATGAGTTTTGATTTGCTTTTGCTTATTATTTCCTTGTGTGTTCGTTGTTTTCCCAACTAGAACATCATCCACTTCTACATACCTACATACCTACATATCCATCTACCTACATCCCTACAAATATATTTTTTTTATCATGAGTGATTCTGATTCCTCCAAGACGAAAGAGGCCAAATCTGACGGTATTGAGTCCCTCCCTCCTATGACCATCCATGAGAGTGTGCTCACCAAAGATTTACTTGATGGTTCTAATTTTAGTCATTGGAAAAATACTTTATCACAAGATTTGTGGGCGCAAGTGGTGGGGGCTTGTCTCGGGTTCTCTCCCTCCACCTTCCACTGTTGGTTCTTCTGAGTATGAAGCTTGGGAGGATGAGAATTCTCTTGTGATTTCTTGGCTTCTGGAGTCTATAGTTCCTGGGATTCGATCTCAATTTCTAGGTTACGCACTGCTAAGCAAATTGGGACACGGTGGACCAAACTTTCTCTGTTAGTCACGATGACTCCAAGTTGTATCAGAAAGAGCGTAAGGTACTTTCTTTTCGTTAGAATAACGATTCCATGATTGTTTTCTTTGGTAAGTTGTAGAAGTTGTGGCAGGACATCAATGTGATTGAGCCGTGTAGGATTGAGACTCCCCAAGATCTTTTGTGGTATAATACTCGGCTTAATAAGCACCGGATTTATGTGTTCTTGGCTAGGCTTAATTCCTCCTTGGGTCATGTTTGTGGTCGCATCCTTAGCACCAAATCGTTACCGGAGCTGTAGGCTGCTATGCCATTGTGTGTTCTGAAGCCAATCGACAAGACACGATGCTTGGCGCTTCTTTGACTAGTGAGGGTGTGGCTATGGTTGCTAAACCTTCTTTCATTCTTGCGGCTTTGATTAAGCTCAACCCTAATCGAGGTGATCGAAAGTGTGCCTACTGCAATGGCACTACCCATACTCGTGAGACCTGTTTCAAGCTGCAGGGGTTCTCTGAATGGCATCTTAAAGGTCCAAAAGGGGGTGGTTCAACGGCTCCTTCTGCCCTGTCCCAGGGCAATTCCGCTACTGCTTCTGTTTCTTGTGTCTAGTCAGGTAACCCTGGTAATGTTTTTTGTACTTCTGCCTCTATTTGTTATGACATTTGGATAATAGATTCTGGAGCTACTGATCACATGACTAGTAACTGATCCTTGTTTTCTGTTTTTTCATCCTCTAGCCCCAAACCTTTTATCACTAATGCTAATGGTGTCTTCTCCCCTGTTTTCAGTATTGGGACTATTATACTTACTTCTACTATTTCTCTTGACAATGTGTTGTTTGTCCCCAGCCTAAGTGGCAATCTTTTGTTTGTTCATACATTGGTTCACTCACTCCCTTGTGTGGCTTTGTTTTTTCCTACTCACTATTTATTTTAGGATGTGAAAACGAAGGAGATGATTGGCAGTGGTAAGGAGTGTGAGGGATTGTACTTGTTGGAGCATTGTTTGAAGCGTCCGACACTTGGAAGCCATGCTACTTTGGCTCAAGACCAATCACGACGTGTGGACGACATTTGGTTGTGGCATCGTAGATTAGGACATCCATCTTTTGTGTATTTGAAATGGTTGTTTCTTTCTTTATTTACTAGTCTTTCCTCTATAGACTTCAAATGTGACACTTGCGTTTTGGCAAAGAGTCATTGTACTGTGTTTTCCCTAAGTTTTAATAAAAGTGCACAACCCTTTATGTTAGTACATTTGGATGTTTGGGGACCTTATTTCACGACTACTTTGCAAGGCAACAGATGGTTTGTGACTTTTATTGATGATTGTTCCCGTATGACATGGGTCTATCTTTTGAAATCTAGATGTGAGGTTCTAGATGTTTTTCAACTTTTTTATACTATGGTTGACACTCAATTTTAGCGAAAAATCCAGGTTCTTCGGTCTGATAATGGTGGCGAATATATCAATCATGCATTCTCTACCTTCTTGTAGCATAATGGTATAGTCCATCAAACCTCATGTGCTCAAACTCCCCAACAGAATGGTGTGGCTAAACGACGCAATCGATAGTTACTTGATGTTGTTCGCTCATTATTGTTTGAAGGCCATGTTCCTACTTATTTGTGGGGTGAGGCCTTGAAGATTGCTGTCTATTTGACCAACCGAGTCCTTTCCTCAATCCTCTTTTTTGACAAACCACTTCAAGTTTTCTCTGACTTTGTTCTTATACCGTCATGTCTGCAACTTGATCCGAAGGTTTTTGGGTGTATGGGTTTTGTTCATTTATACTCTACCCAGTGAGCTAAGTTTGATCCTCGTGCCCTTAAGTGTGTGTTTGTTGGTTATGGACCATCTCAGAAGTGGTATCGGTTCTATCATCCTCTACTCGGAAGACCTTTATTACTATGGATGCCACTTTTCATGAAGAGGTTATGTTCTGGATTTTTCACTTTTAGGGGAGCATACACTTGAGGAAGTATTGAATTCACAGACCATATTAAAAGTGTTTGGTTCATTTGAGTCAGCAATTACGCCCGACCGGTCGTTCACACCCACCGACCGGTCGGCCACTGTTGATGGAGAAGAGGGTTTGTCTCGGGATGCTCACAACCGACCGTCTAGTCCTAACGACTGGTCTTCTAATCGCAATAACGAAGAGGGTTCATCTCTGGACAAGTTCGACTGGTCGGCCAGTTCTCCCGACAGGTCGGCAACGAACAGTGAAGACAACAGCGTGTTTCGGGATGTGTTCGACCGGTCGGCACATCTCCCCGATCGGTCGTCAGTAGCAATTTTACAGTAGACTGGTTGTCCAATCACATTAGACTGGTCAGTGTGTCTCTGACTAGTCTACTGATACAAGTACAATTCCCTCACCTCAATCACCTACTCAATTGTCTTCTGAGACACTCCAAGAGGTACAACCTAATCTTGATACTCTCTTTAATTTTGTATCTAACCTTAGCCTTGATCTTGAGTCTATCCCACCTAAATACCCTCTACCACCACGTGCAACTCGTGGAATACTGGCTACTCAATATAAGCCTGATGTGAAAGCTAAGGCTAAATACCCCATTAGTAAGCATGTGTCGTCCCATAAGTTGTCTAGGTCATATGAAAGTTTTGTGAATCTATTATCTTCTGTGTCTATTCCAAACAAGTTGCAAAAAGCTTTAGCTAATTCCAAGTGAACTAAAGCTATGACTGAAGAGATGGATGCATTAAAGAAGAACTCAACATGGGACCTTGTTTAGAGGGAAGAGAATCGTACGGTGTTAATGGATATATACAGTCAAATACAAACCATATGGCACAATTGAAAGATATAAAGCTCGGTTGGTAGCAAAGGGTTATACACAATTTTATGGTATTGATTACCAAGAAACATTTGCTCATGTGGCCAAGCTCAATACAATTAGAGTATTGTTGTCATTAGCAGCAAATCCAAACTGGCTATTGGAATAGTTCAATGTGAAACATGCTTTTCCGCATGGCGATCTCAAGGAAAAGGTGTATATGGACCTACCACCAGGAATGACTAGCCCACAACCAGGTGTAGTGTGCAAATTTGAAAAGGCATTATATGGGTTGAAGCAGTCTCCAAGAGCCTGGTTCGGTAGGTTTACTAAGGAAATGAAGGGGTTCGGATATAAACAGTGTGATTGGGACCATACTTTGTTTTTTAAGCGCAGAAATAACAAGCTAACTACCTTAATTGTTTATGTTGATGATATGATAGTGACAGGAGATGATTCAGAGGAGGTAAGTAATCAGAAGAAATATCTTGCCACTAAATTCAAGATGAAAGATTTGGAAGCATTGAAATAATTTCTTGGGATTGAAGTAGCTAGATTAAAGCATGAGATATTTTTGTCACAAAGAAAGTATATATTGGATTTATTGAAAGAGATAGGAAACCTTGCTTGCAAGCCCATAAATACACCAATTGAGTAGAACCACAAGTTGTTTGAGTGCTTGGATTCAGCTCCTGTAGATAAAGAGAGATATCAGAGACTTGTAGGGAGGTTGATCTACCTAGCACATACACGACCCGATATTGCTTATGTTGTCAATGTTCTCAGTCAATTTATGCATGCTCCGCTTAAAGCTCATATGGATGAGGTTAATAGGGTACTACAATATCTGAAATTTTCTCCAGGTAAAGGCATTCTCTTTTCTAAGCATGGCCATCTTGATGTAAGTGGATATACAGATGCAGATTGGGGAGGCTTAGCAGATGACAGAAGGTCTACATCTGGGTACTTTACATTTGTTGGAGGAAATCTTGTCACATGGAGAAGCCAAAAACAACAAGTGGTGTCGAGATCAAGTGCAGAAGTAGAATACAAAGGTATGGCTAGTGGTCTTAGTGAATTATTATGGATAAGTTTCTTACTTCGTGATTTGGGTTTTGGACCAAAGAGCTCTATGAAACTGTTCTGTGATAACAAGTTAGCTATTGCAATTGCTCACAATTCTATCCAACATGATCGAACCAAGCACATTGAGATTGATAGATTCTTCATTAAAGAGAAGTTAGAAGCTGGAATTATCATTTTTTCTTTTATGAAGTCTGAAGATCAGTTAGCAGACATTCTTACAAAGGTTGTGGTTAGCAAGGTATTTCTTGATTCTTTAGTCAAGTTGGGCATGTGTGATATCTATGCACCAATTTGAGGGGGAGTGTTAAAGGGTTAGTTTGTAATTAAGTATTTGGGTTTTGTTATTAGTTGTAATCCTAGCCCAATAGGGTTTGTATTATGTTTCCTAGCCTAGTAGGATTTTGTAAAGTTCACTTATATATACCTCTCTAAGAGAGAAGAATATTATTTAGAAAATATTATACCAAAACTCTTGTTTTATTTTGGAAAAATAAACTACATGCATAGTGGAGAATTAATGCACGACTACTTCTAGGTTTTCTGCTGAGTTTTTCTTAAGTTTTTAGTTTTTAATTGTTGTTTTGGTTGCTGTAATTTACTTTTATTTAATATTTTGAGTTGGGGGTTAAACTTTTAAGCTAGGAAGCACAAACACTCCTAGGGGTGGAGTGTCGAAGTGTCAAACACTTGGACACTTGTCCAGTACGTGTCCTTCACGCATATAGACGTGTCCATTGAAATTTTAAAGTAATGTGAGATTAAATTGAAAAAAAGAAAGAACCAAAATACTTAAAATTGTTTGAGTTTTATGAGTAGGAACTTGGAACATGTTTTATGAGTTTTATTTGGCATATGGTTTAATAATGTGGTAAATATTTATGTATTTTAAATATTTAAAATTGTACATAGATTTATTTAGCATGTATATATATAAAATTTTAATAGACGTCAGACCCATGTCGTGTCCTAATCTTTGTAAACTTTGTCGTATCGGCGTGTTGTGTATGTCCTCATATTCGTGTCAGTCTCCGTGCTTCATAGGATAAAGTTTGTTGGGTTACCACCATGTAAAAAACTGAAGAATTGTTTTATGATCTAATAATTAATTAAAGATACAATGTTCGTCAATTAAAAATATATATTAAACTGGATTTTCTGCAGCTAAAAATTTACACAACAAAATTTCTGAAAGGAAGTTTCCTGTCATAGCCATTCTTCTACAATACATACAGCAAAATTCACAAGTTTCGACTCCAGAACATGTGACGATAACTTGGGTCAGGTAACTTATTACAGGAATGCACATGAGTACATACTCGATACTGCAAACCTCAAGATCATAACTCACAGAAATTTAAACATAAAATTACATATAGGATATATGCCAAGGTTAATGGCATATATAAAATCTTAATTTTTATGTTGCAGCGTCTTATTTATAATTACGACATGATCATCATCTACTTAGAAAATTGCATATATAGGCAGCTACTCATGCATATTAAGTTAATTTATTGAAGGAGTCACATAACAGAGCAGGCATTAGGGTTCTCATCACTGAACATCTGAGGGGGGTATGCAAAATCCGAGTATATCTTTGAAGGCCAATAATCGTTTCGCTTTATGTCAATCTTATTGTCGCCGGCCTCCTCCTTGCCACCTTCTGCTTCGCCTTCTTTCTTTTCTCCATCTTTGTTTTCTTCAGCTTTCTTCTCCTCTTCTTTCTTCTTGTCTTCCTTCTTTTCTTCCTCCTTCACAATGGAAACCTGCTTTCTGGTTTTTTTGTACACATCGTCGGCAAGCTTCGCGGGATCAACAATGCCTTTTACTACAACCTGATGGTTAGCTAGGTCTGTTTCCACTGATTCCACACCTGCAACACACTCCAAAATCTTTATTCAATACCTAGGTCTAGTTTTGTAAATTGTAATTAATATGGCTATGTGTTCTTCAAACTAAGGTAGTGTACAAGAAACTATATGTACGTTGCAATTTATCTTGACCACGTACTAATCAGTACAGATCGATTCAATCGCAAACCATTTTTCAGGCTGATTTGATGCGTCCAAAGAATATGCAAGAGGAGACGAGTGTTACATGATTTGAAAATATCGAGTAGCGTGGTGTTGTATAATGTTAATTAGGTTGGAATTGTATTCCTAGCCCTAGCTATGGTATATATACATATATGCATGCATGCAGCTAGCTAGATGCATGTAGTATTCACATTTCGATCCAAGTACAAGTTAGAGCAGAGTCGGCATCCCTCAAGGATATGCATCTAGTACAATTAATTCAGTTAATTAGTTGCTAATTTGTGTTGAGAGAAAATTCCACATTAATAATGTGAGGACTTTGCTATTGATATATAAGGATATGAGTTTCTCCTCCTATTGTCAATTAATTTTGGAATGAATGTTTAGATTTCTTCATAATATTCAAGTAATGTACCCAAAAAGCTTCACGTACTCTCACACGTCACTCAATATAAATTGTTCACTTATTAGGTTATAATGACGTCAAACGTACGGGACGAGGTGAGAGAAATTGCATATTAAAAATGTAAGAATCTTGTTAGTAGTTTATAAAGATTTGAACTATTCTTTTTATAACCAATTAATTTTGAAATAAATGCTTAAATTCGTTCATGTATGAACATATAGGTAAGGGAAAATCTAGCAATATACAGAATGAAAGATGATATGCACCAATATATGTTATATACCTTGTATCTTCCGGATTCGTTTCTGTAACACTTGAGCGCATGCTTCGCAGTGCATTCGAACTTTTAATACCACTGTAACAACAGCGGGAGGCTGACCAACACAATGAGATAAAGGTTATAATATTTTATAAGGTTAAATTAGAACATACAATGGTAAATATGGAGAGGCACTTAAAAAAGGAATAAATCGGTCCAATTTTTACCCCTTTACATATGATTAAAGTTTACTTAATTACTTTGGCCAAAAAAACAGAAGTTCACTTAATCACTCAATGAGAAAATCAATATATTATTATAACTATTTATTTATTTATTGGGTAAAGTTTACTTACAAGAGTGAAAGGACAAGAAGAGTAAAGTAAGATGAACATGTGAAGCCAAATAGAGACACAACTCCCAATGAGGAAGGAGGGACACAAAACAGAGCAGAGTAAATACTAAATGCACGGCAAGCAGCCTCCAAGGCATGATATTACATTGCATGAGGAAGAAGAAACCCTAAAGTATTTATTAAATCATAGTATGGCCTATGGGTCCTTCATGCCTTATATATATATATATATATACTGAGGAGGTCAAGGGTTTAACCCGTGACCCCATGGGGTTGGTGAAGTGGGGTCAAAGCCCTTAATAGTCTTTTCACTAATTCTTGTGCTGTAGCTACTGCCTAGTGGGTGGCCTTGTTAAATGTGCCTGTAGCTAGAGTGGAGGTGTGGGGATGGGGGGTGTCATCTTGCTGGCTTTGAATTGTTACTTTCATGTCAGCATTTAAACACTAGTCACAAAATTCACTGTTTTTGAGAAGTTAGTCAATTTAGTGAATAGTGATGACTAGCTCTCCTAAAAATAAAAATAAAAATTTACTTACCCGCAATATCATTACATCATGTTAAATAATTGACACCTTTTTATAATGAACAAAATAACATAAAAAAAAAAAGCCAAAAGGTAAATTTTATCCAAGCTTTTACTTACTTTTACTATTTTATACAATCATAATTTATTAAGTTATTTTTACTTTGTAGTATAACTGTATAACTAAAATAAAAAAATAAAAAGTAGGTAGACATGCAGTGAAAGTTGTTTTTATAAATGATTTAATTACCTCCTCTTTTTTCTCTTCCTTGTCAGCTGGTCTATTTTCTTCGTCTTTCTTGGCCTCCTCGGATGGTTTAGGCAAAGGTGATATGAGCTCCACTTTTTTTCCGCTTTTCTTTTGTAGTCTTTCGCATACCTTTATGGGGTCTGCTGCTTTGCCTTTCACCACCACTTTGCTAGCCTTGCTGTCTGTCCTTACTTCCTCTACTCCTGCAACCACATGTTATACAAATTACTTAATTAATTATTTAATTCTTACTAATATTAAATTATACAAATTAATTACAAAATGCTCTCTTTCTTTCTTTTACCAAAAACGTGTTAATACAGATGCCGATATGGTGCTGATATAACACATGAACTCACATCTTGACTGTGTCGCTTTGTCGGCACCCGTAAATTTTAAAATTTATAAAAATTATCTCCTAAGAAAATTTGTATATGTGTATATACATACAGATGAAATCTAAGAAAGTATGGATTTAGTTGTATTCTTCAAGCTTAGCTAGCTCAATTTGTGTTGAAGTCAATAGGTAAGACTTACAAGAAATATCTACACACCATGCACTCTGATATATCATGTTAAAACTTTATGTTTAATTCATTCTTAAAATCGACTTATAAGGAGAGGATTTTCAAGACTTATATATTGTAGTACTATACAACTCAATTGTATTATGACGATGTAACATATTTAACATTTATAATAATATTAAATTAATCATTAATTGTATAAAAGAGAGAAAAAGATCAAAAAAAAGATATGGTTCAATTAATGTAGAAATGGAAATAATAATATAACAAATGATTACCTTCAAAACCCTTTAAGGCTCTAGCAACTTTCCGAGCGCAAGCTTCACAATGCATATCGACCTTGAGTACAATCTCCGGAGGCTCCTCTTTCTTTTCATCTTCCTTCTTCTCTTCTTTCTTTTCATCTTTGCTTTCTTCCTTCTTTTCTTCTTCCTTCTTCTCCTAATTAATTTGGTTCCACACATAAAATTAACATTATAACCATACATCAATTACACAAACTAATAAAATGCTACATATATATATATTATATTTGAAACTAATCCTAAGTATTCTACCAAAAGATATGTATAATTACAGATCCAAAAAAAAAAACCAGAACAAGTACAAAGTAAAGATGATGAAAGCACAGGATAAGTTCAAAGTTTGTTTCCTCCAATGTAACTTGAAAAAGCACGTTCGAAGCAGATCAAGATTTAACAGATAGAGTTTTCGAATGAACATAATGCTACACACCACATCCATATACCAAGTAAAGAAACTAAGTGGTTAGGAGATCGAAAAACTTACTTCACCCATTACTCCTTTGCTGATTCTTAAACGAGTTTGGTAGCTTCAGACTCTTGATTGAAGATGTATATGTTTNCTCTGCAATGTTCTGCTGCAGCCAAAATATGACTTCTCTCTCTCTCTCTCTCTCTCTCTCTCTCTCTCTCTCTCTCTCTCTCTCTATTTTTGGGGTGTGGGTGGCAAAGAAAGACATTTATGTTAC